>JBBPLF010001272.1:0-10290 GCA_038089615.1 Aureoboletus auriporus
GACTTCGAGATCCAACTTTTCAGAGACCAGATGAATCGTGTTCAATCAGCCATGGTAAGCATGCGCAAGGTCGGCAAAATTAATTTACGAATTTCACTGGGAATACCAGAAATTGAATAAAGGGGACTATTCATTCATGAGGGCACTTCTGGAACATTCCAATGAATACCAACTATCGAGCGATGAAATGGCTTATCTAGCCGGAACCTCGTTCAATGCCGGGGCAGAAAGCGTAGGCCCTTCTTTCATTTAACTACGACTTGAATCGAGCTGAATATTGTTTGTCCTCAAGACTGCAGTTGGTATCACAAACATGATTTTGGCAGCTGCCTGTCATCCGGAAGCACAAAGACGGGTGCAAGAAGAGTTGGACATGATCATCGGAAAAGACAGAAGTAAAGACTTTAACACCATGATGATTGTGAATGTCTGACGAGGATGCACTAGTGCCTAGCTGGGAAGACTCCGAATCGCTTCCTCAGGTCCACGCATTCCTGTTAGAATCCCTCCGTTGGAGATGTATTGCACCTATCGGTAAATGTTTTCGCAGTGGATGTGTTACAATTTGATCGCATTCCTGCAGGAATTCCTCACCGCGCCACTCGCGATATCATCTGGGTACGTCGCCAGTGATTTAATTGACCAGAAGACGTCTTTTGACTATTGGTATATCATAGAGGGGTCAGTGTATTCCTGCGGGCGCAACGGTCATCGGATGCACCCGGTGAATCACCACCCATTCGTTGTTCGTGTTTGACCACTAAATTGACAAACCAGGGCGATATCTCAAGACCCAGTGGCCTTTCCGAATCCCGAGAAATTTGACCCTCAGCGATGGATTGACGACCAAGGTCGGCTCCGCACCGATATGTACAGTACCTTCCCGTACGGCTTTGGTAGAAGGTGGGCTGACGTGTTCATCCTGGGCCGCTGCCTTTGATTCCTAGGACGACTCCTGACGGCTCGTTTATAGGATATGCCCAGGACTATAGTTCGCGAACAAGTCCCTATACATCAATCTTGCACTCTTGCTTTGGTCTTTCCGGGTCGTGGAGCGAGCTGATGCACCTATCGACATGAATGCATACACAGACACCATCATCTCAAATGCAGCTCCTTTCGATGTGGAATTTATACCTCGGATAGGGGAGTGCTTATTGAGGGAGATCATGCACGAGTCGGTGATCTAGGTTATCGCATGCTTCACAATGGTGTAAATGAACAGTGCTAAGCGAGATATCATAGCAGGAGCTAGACAAAGGGGGTTGGCAGGCATTATGGTCCTTAGATCAATTGTATTTGGTCAGAATTCGAACACGACACTTTATCGGTGTAAAAAGGATACACGAACCGCCGTTGATCATCTGTACGAAGATGACTGCCACGAATTATGATTCGTTTAATGAAATCTCATTGGTTGTGTACTTCAAGGTACTTCAAGCGGCGAGTTCGTCAAGTCCTTACCCACGTGTCAGTAGGTAACACATCCGCCACCCGCACCGGTTCACCACCACCACGAAACCATTCCCAACCATGCCCTGGCTTCCTCTTCTTGCCGAGATGATACGTTCTTCCCAGGTGAACCCACCAGGATGGCTACTGGAAGGGCAAGAAGATGATGATCTGCTCCTACATGCGTGGCACTGACTACACTGCAACATCACCTGTAGGTCACATGACACCTTTGACCTCTGACCCCTCATGGCCTCTTTCACCTACACTGCCACATGTACCCCCCCCACAACCTGTGCAAGCCTACTGGGGATTGCCAAAGCCACCTAACCACCATGATCTTGACTGCAGTCAGGTTTTGTCCTCTATTCCTGACTCCCAGGTATCTGACCTTGCTTCTTCATCATCTAACTTCGGGAGATCTTGTCATTCACTCAACCTCTAGCTCCATCCTAAGATCTACTTTCTCCAGGAACCATCCTTCCTTTGTCACCAGCTTTGTGCCCTTGCAGGGTATAAACTCCTATAGTCATCTGGTATGAGTCCAACTGAGATGGGAAATGTTGAATAAGTATCTATTACTGTTGAACAATATACTTATAATTACCATAGTGTAGTATAGTACCTGGAACTTTGGAACCTGGAAGTGCAGAACTTGGAAGTATTAATATATATATATCATGTGACTTCAGTACTGTAGTATATATTACAAACTCAGTAGTGGAATCATAATAACAACTCTTCCAGTTACCACATCGTGTCATCTATCTTAATGTTTATACAACTGGTGAGCTAGTCCTTCCTCCCTCAGGTCTAGTTTATCCCTTATAGTAGATAGCCTACATTCAACAGGTTATGAGCCTTGGCTAGCAACTTGCAATATCTGTGCCTAAATGGCTGCATTGTTTCCAACCTAGCCAGACCAGTTTTTCACTGCGTGGAAATGCTGCATATGAACTAATGCACAGAAATGCTGCATGTGGATAGACCTTGTAAAGATGGCATCATGTCCTGCTGCATTATTGCACAGGACACTGGTATGGGGAGACTATGTTAGTTCAAAATGCTGACAAGTTTGTGTTATAGATCAACAATGTCTTCTTCCTCCTCTGCTTCCATCCCCACTTTTAATGGAGCCAATTGGACTCAGTGATGGCCCACCATAATGGCTTACATTCAAGCTATCAGATGTTCCTGGGTAGTTGATTTCAACAAGCCCAGACTCACTACCAAGTCAATCAAGGACACCAAAGATTTTTATATCCAATGGGTCAAGGTCAACAATACAATCATTGGCTTCCTCAAGCTGCATCTTTTGGAGTCCCTCAGGCAAAAGTATGGCAAGGAGTCCACCACTGTGGAACTCCTCAAGACCCTCAAGGAAACCTATGATGCCCCTGGGATCTCCAGCACATTTGCACTCTTCAAGGAGCTCCTTGACACCAAGATTGCCACCTCTTCCCATCCTGCACTATCCTTGAACAAGGTGATAACACTCTTTACTCGTCTCAACCAGGCAGAGTACACCTTCCCTGCTAACATCCAGGCCACACTCTTATTGGCCAAGCTCCCTCCCTCCATGGACATGGTAGTGCAGATGATTGTGCAAGCCAAGGACTCTGAGGGGAAATCCAAAACCCCCTCTATTGAGGAAATCCAACAGGCTGCAATTCTATCATGGGATCAGTGCCATATATAGCATGGCTCTGGCACCAGCACCTCAAAAGCTGTTCAGGCCAATAAAATCAGTGCTGTTAAGTGCAAGGGTGCTGATCCTAATTTCAAGCAACAACAGGCACCTGAAAGTGACAACTTGAAAAAGAAGGGAAAACATGGCAAGTGTGGTGGCAAGAACCAGCACAAGAAGCATAACACTTCTAATAAGCAGCCTCATGCCCACATTGCCTCCTTCATCCACACAATCGATCTTGAGCCATTCTTTGACCCACACCAACTTGCCCACCCTTGTGCTTCAATGTTTCATGGACATCAAGGACCTGCATTCCATATCCAAACAGGAGGCTTTTGATCTTGCCCACCAGCTTGAGATCCAGCTGTCCTCCAAAACAATCTGGTTCCTTGATAGTGAGCTATAAACACATGGGCCAAATTTCCTGGCATCTACTATCATCACCTTTGCCTCCTCCTTCTCATCACCATCCTCATCTGCCACTGCCACTGCCTCACTCACCTCAAGGCTCAAGCTAATTCTTGAGTCTGATTCTGACTCTCCTCCTCCTACAAAGTGCTTTAAGCGCTCTTGCTGCAAGAACATCATGGGTCCTCCTGCATCCTCCTAGGATGAAGAGGATCTTATTGATATTTATGGCTCTGAGTATGGAGGAGAGGATCCTGATTTTCCACACATGATGTCAGTCCATCCCTTATTTCAACCCACACTTGACTCACTAATAGCCACTTTTGCATTTATAGCTAGTAGTTATATAAATATATGTGATAGTGTAAAAACTTGCAATGACATTCATTGCAACTGCTCTAAATGTGCACATGTCATTGATAAGATGAGAACTCATTGGATTCTTGATTCTGGCACTTCCATGCACTTCACTCCATTGTATAATGCCTTTACAACTTATCATAAGTTCAGTAAAAATAAGTGCATACCAGTGCAAACCACTGCTGCTATAATTTGGGTAGAGGGTCAAGGGACCATCTCTCTTTGATGGTTTGATGTCAATTATTGCACTCATGATTTGGTGCTGCACAATGTCAGACACATTTCTGGCTTTGGCATTAATTTTATCTCACTTGGACACCTGTTACAAGCAGGAGCTAAGGTGCATGGTGAAGTGGACATCATCACTGTGACATATGGCAATGGTGCTGTACTAGTGCCCTTTGTTACTGGTCAGTTAGGTCAAATATGTACACTCTGAAGGCCTTCCCCATCCTTGGCATTGCCCATATGACCATTAATTACAAAACAGTTCATAGACGACTAGGTCACCCTTTCAAAGAGGTCCTTAAATAAGTAAAGCAATACACTTTTGGACTTCTGGACTTTTTGATTCAGGATTTTCTGACTTTCATATGTCCTGGCTGTGCTAAAGGAAAACAACCTCAACATTCCTTCCCCCCATCAAATGTATGCATTAAGCATGCCTTTGAGCTTGTCCACTCAGACATTAAATCCTTCCCAATCAACTCATACCACAAATACAAGTACATTATTGTCTTCTTTGATGATTTCACCTCTATGGCCTGGACAACCCTTCTGTGCACTAAAGGTGCTGTACTGGCAGCTACCTGCCATTTTCTATTCATGGTGAAGACACAATTCCAAGTGTCAGAACAGGATTGGATGTCTGATTTTGGTGGAGAATACAAATCTACTGCATATGATGACATGCTTAAGGGGGAAGGGCATTAAAATTTTTAATAGTGCCCCCCATGTTCTATAACAAAACAGTTGCACAGAAAGATTCACAGTCGCTCATGCAACCTATATTTACAATCACACACCCTTATCCCACCTTTAATGGCATACATCCTATAAAGTGCTTCATAGTAAGCAGCCTTGAGTTGACTACTTGCACATTTTTGGTTGCACTGCATATGTGTTCCTCCTTTCCAATGTCCAGAAGGACAAATTGGCTCTGAAATTGTCATATCCCAAATATTCACCAAGTCCAAGTCCAGTCCTCCGGTCACTCCTTTGATCACTTTATGATAACTCTGGCACATTCTTGCGCACTCTTTACTTCTGTTCCTCTGGACTTCTATCTTTAGTATAGTTTCATTCTTATGCTATTCTCCATTTCTGCTTTGTAATGACTCCACATACCAGTGCTTGCTTAGAAGCACTGCTCCAGCTATGCTTCTCCCATCTCCATTCCACTTACCAATCTCTTAGTAAACTCCATTACTAATCTGTCTCCATCCTCTGTATATAAACCCATAGTTTGACCCCTTTGTACTTTAGTTGAATTGAATTGAATTACCTATCTATCAATTCCTCATAGATCCTTTGACTCAACTCTGAGTCTCTCTGATCCTCTCTCTCTGGATCACTCTCTGTTACTTAAACTCCTTCACAGATCTTTGTACAACTCCAACCTCCACAAATTTGGGACATGTGGATTCAGTAAGGGTGCAGCATATAAGCTAAAGCCGAGTCCTGTCCAACTGCATCATTTCAGAGTTCATTTCAGACATTGGACCAGCCTCTAACAGAAATCAGAACTAATGGTGTATTTAGGTGTTGCTCCAGGAAATGAGGCTAACTACCTTTTCATGTGATCATCCAACAATGTCCTCTTCACATCTGTGCAAGCTTCTTTTGAGGAAGTGCAGTTTCCAAAGTGCAAAAAATCAGCCTCTAAGCCAAAATACACTCTCCAAGAATCATCTGGAGAAGAACCATCTACTCCACAGGCCCTACTTTCTATGATTGCTCAAAATGATCCTAAATTTGAGTCAGATCACTATGCATCTTGCATCCCCAGTCCTGGACCATCCCATCCTATAATGCCTCCTATGGCCCTTGCTCCTAGGCAGCCTCCAGCCCCTAAGAAGTATCACCCTCTATCACTTGCTGTTCCTGCTGCTCTGCATTGTTCCAACTAAAAGTTGGAATGATTCACCCCTATTCTTTTTCCTCTTGATATTCTGATTATCATTCTACATGTTCTCATTGGACATCTCATCATTCTGATTACTCTTCTATGTGTTCCTATCAGATACATGTCATGCTGTACAGCCTGCTTGACTTCATTCTTTCCTCTTCTGCTTTGCTTGCTATATATTACTAATGATTCCCTGGAATTCCTTCGCATTCTCTTGCTTAGTAATTCCCTTTCCTTTCTCATATATAAACCTTATGATGCCACTGATGTACCTTACACTTGACCTACTTGGAATAGCATCATACCTTGCATTGTCTCTTGATCCCTTGGATCCCTTGTTCTTCTTGAAGTCCTCGTCCTACTCTGAGTGGATGCTCCCTTGAAACCCTAGAAACCACCAACAATCATCTTATTGTTGGAAGAATCTTTAAACCCTTGAACCCACCTATGATGAACATTCATCCTAGGAAGAATCCTTGAACCGACCAGGTCTGCATTTGCCTCTACTTGAGCCAAGCGTAACACTTGACCTACTTGGAATAGCATTATCCCTTACATTATCCCTTGATCCCTCAGATCCCTTGTCCTCTTTGAAGTCCTTGTCCTACTCTGAGTGGATGCTCCCTGGAATCCCCTTGAAGCCACCAATGATCATCTAGTTGTTGGAAGAACCCTTGAACTGACCAGATCTACATTTGCCTCTACCTGAGTTAAGCATAACAAAAGGTCAAGTGTGCTTTAAACAGGGTACCATTGTCATCAGCCTTTTATCACCATTTCCCACCATCATTCTACATTAAACCTCATTGGGGTCACCATCAAAATCCAGCTCCAGAAGCTACTTCTGAGCCTGAACCCAAATTCTCCCTCACAGACCTTGAGGAGGAGCTCAACCTTGACACCACCCTTCTTATGGAACAAGAATGAAGGGAAGATCTTCATTTAGCTCATGCTCTGTTTGCCACCTTGATCATCCCTCGAGTACCCACATCACCATCTCCTACCCCAGTTGCCCCTTGCACCAACCTTTTTGCCTTACCTTCATCTTCACAACCCCCATCCCCAATCATGTCTACTTGACCTAGGAACCTTCACCAACTTCCACACCAAATTTGAGAAATCCTTCAAGAAGAAGGACACTGCTGAAAAAGCCATCACCTGGCTTTCCACTTACCACATGCCTGATAACAGCAACCTCTCCAACTATATTGCCAAATTTCAGAACAATGTCATCATCTCTGGGATCATTGATAACAGCATCCTGAAATCATTTTTCGGAGCAGGTCTTCCTATTTTCATGTTCGAAAAAGTCAGCAAATCCACCAAATCCACCAAATCCACCAAAACTATTGACAATTGGTATGAATGAGCCCAAGAAATCCAAACCAGGAAGGATATCACCAAGGCCTTCACCCAGCAACACCATAGCAAGATTATCACCCAAGCCTACACCCCTTCATCCTCAAAAGCCCAGACCAAACTGTGTGACTCAGATGCCATGAATGTCAATGCAATTTGTGTCTCCAAACTCATCTCTGATGAACACAAATTTTGCAGAGAGAAAGGATTCTACTTCCACTGCAGGAAACCTGGACACATGAGTGGGGAATGCCCCCACTTCTCAAAGAAAGAAACCATTGTTAAAAAGACCACCAAGCAGGAAGAAATTCCCAAAAATATTCTTCAATGAACATCTTGCCTCAGGAAAGATCTGTCCATCCAATTCCCCCCAAGCCTCTTCCTTCTTTTTTTGTCAAAAAGAAAGATGGAGGCCTTTATCCCCACCAAGATTATCACTACCTTAACGAACACGCTGTCCACGAAGCATACCCCCTTCCCCTTATCTCTAATCTTGTCAATAAACTCCAAGGAGTCAAAGTCTTCACCAAATTCAACATACATATGATGGGGATACAACAACATCTGTATCAAAGATGGATACCAATGGAAAGCTGCCTTTGTCACCCACAAAGGACTTTTTGAACCAATGGTCATGTTCTTTGGCCTCAACAATCCCCCTACTACATTCCAATGATTCATAAATGATTCCTTCACAGACATGATCTCTGAAGGATGGCTCATCATTTATATGGACAACTTCCTCATCTTCTCTACTGATGACAACACCCATACTGAATGCACCAAACAAGTTTTACAATGAATAAACGAACTTGATCTTCATTTGAAACTTGAGAAATGTAAATTCACCACTACCAAAGTAGAATACTTTGGAATGATCGTCAAACCTGGTCAACTAGCTATGGATCTCATGAAACTTGAAGGCATTGCCAAATGGCCCACACCAACCAAGGTCAAAGAAGTTCACTCCTTCCTAGGTTTTGCCAATTTCTACTGATGATTCATTCCTGATTATTCCTTTATCACCTGACCTCTCATTGACCTCACCAAGAAGTGTTAATGCTGGGTGTTGGAACGTAGCACAGTGAACACTCGAAGTAGTTCAAAAACTTGGTTGTGGGCAAAGCAAAGAGGAGAAGCGTCTCACTACCCAATGTGCACACTTGGGGCTCATGGATGTGCTAAGTAACAACGCTGGATTGCATAGAACTAGCTGGGGAATACAGGTGGAGTCGAGTAGCTACTTATATGAGTTGGGGTACTGCACTATCCTATGCATGCAGCGAGGGCTATATTGCTGTGTACTGCGTAAGGCGTGGTGTGCAGTATCATGGCTATGTGAATGAGTAAGGGATCATGAGTCATCACATAAGGAGAGTGATGAGGAGGAGGAATTGGTCCATTTATCAAAGACAATGTGGTTCCAGTCGAAGGTGAAAGGGTTAGACAAAGGAACAAAGTATAAACATGGTTCTGAAGGGTTCCGGTGGTTCCCTATGGTTCCAGTTGAAGGTGAAGATCTACGGATGTGATTCTGAAGAATTCCAGTTCGGAACCAGGGAGGTTAATGGGGAAAAGAAGACAAGTGTCTGGCAAAGACACAAGGGGAAACAATAAGTCCATAGACATAGGGAAAAGACGGGTTGTAGGGGAAAATCATAACAAGAAGAACCTTGCTTGGGACTGAACTCCCCCCTGCCAACAGAGTTTCGACAGACTAAAGGAACTTTTCCTGTTGAAACCAGTCCTTTATCTCCTTTATCTCTCCTCCCCTTTTGCCATCACCACCAACACCTCAAAATTTGCATCAGGCGCTATCCTTCTCCAAATTGATTCCAATGGAGATTGGCATCCCTGCTCCTACCTATCATAGTTATTCTCCCCTGCAGAATGAAATTATGATATCTATGACAGAGAACTCCTTGCTGTCATCCACACACTCAGATCTTGAAAATACTATCTCCACAAATCCCCATACCCAGTACAGGTTTTCACACTGATGGCTTCCCAATCTCACTGACTTCAATTTGAAAATGATCCATGTCCCAGGAAGACTACTTGCAGGGCCTGATGCCCTTTATTGTCATCCTGACCTGATTTCAACGTCGTTCTCTGAGAATGAAGAAATGACTCTTCTTTCCCCTTCCCTTTTTGTCAACCTCATCAATGTTGCCCTCTCTGATTGTATTAAATCCTCTTCCTCTTCTGATCATCTTGTCATCCAGGCCCTCCAGTCTATGGATGGTAATATCCCCCTAGCCTTTCCCTCTTAACTCTCCAATTGGCAGATGACTGACAGTGTTCTGACTTACAGGGGACAAGTTTACATTCTGAGCAATGACTTCCTTCATCATTCCATCCTCACTTGTTGTCACAATCATGAATCTGCTGGTTACCCCAGTTTTCTAAAAACCTATCAATTAGTTGCTGCTGACTTCTGGTGGCCGGGTCTTGCCTCTTTTGTCCACAAATATGTTGAAGATTGTGCCACCTGTCAGAAAAACAAGGCCAACACCCATCCCACCTGCCCACCACTTCTCCCCATTAAGTTCTCTGCAACTCACCCCTTCCAACAGGTCTCTTGTGATCTAATCATTGATCTACCCCCCTCTAACAACTTCAATTGTCTCTTGGTCGTGGTTGACCATGGGCTTTGTTATGATTCACCCCTATTCATTTTTCCTCTTGTCATCTTGCTTACTTCTCCAAGCATTCCCATCGGATGACTTGTCATCTTGCTTACCTTTCTATGTGTTCCTATCGGACACGTGTCTTGCTGTACAGCCCGCTTGACATCATTATTTCTTCTTCCATCCTACTTGCTGTGTATTACTAAACATTCCTAGAAATTCCTTCGCATTCTATTGCTTAGTAATTCCCTTTCCCTTTCCCT
>JBBPLF010001273.1:0-10290 GCA_038089615.1 Aureoboletus auriporus
AGGTAAAGGTAAAGTTTTGTTGGGGTGCAGGTGTGTAGATGATAGTCAAGTTCTTCTGTTGTCGACCCTAATCCAATACTGGACACAGGCGCACACAAAAGATACTGACTTAGAGAGAAGTTAAGATGAGGGGAATCTCAACAAGAACTTGACTGAAATTCTTCGTTGACATGCATTGGTTTATATACTAATACAAGTGCTGTGCTATGGTCCGTGCGCATGTGGTTATACAAGTCTGCCCTAAGGTATGACATCATGGAATGTTCTGGAATGATTACCTAAGAATGTCACGTGACCGTGAGAACCAAAGTGGTCCATGACTTGAAAGATGCTAAGTCTGAAGATAAAAGATAAAAGATGATCTGATAAGATAAGATAAGATAAGATCGGAAAGATTAGATAAGTGTAAAATTGACAACACAGACGCTTGCAGGTACAAACCCCACCATGGAAAAGCTGGAGAAGATGACCACTGCCACTTGACAGCAGTATGCCTCCAAGCACAAGCCAGAATCCTCCTAGCAACAATGCCAACAACAACAGCACCAATAGCAGGCACCACAGTGCTACGATTTGCCCCTATTCTTCTCTTTTGTCATCCTGCTTATTCTTCTATGCATTTCTATCGGACACATGTCTCGCTGTACAGCCTGCTTGGCATCATCGTTTCCTTTCTTGTATTACTTGCTGTGTATTACTAAACATTCTTTGAAGTTCCTTCGCATTCTATTGCTTAGTAACTTCTCCTTCCTTTTAGTATATAAACCCTACGATACCAATGATGTACCTCACACTTGACCTACCTGGAATAGCATCATACCTTGACATCATCCATTTATCCTTGCAATCCCTTGACCTCCTTGAAGTCCTTGTCCTACTCTGAGTGGACGCTCCCTTGAAACCCTTGAAACCATTGACAATCATCTCATTGTCAACAGAACCTTGAACCCTTGACCCTATCATCAACGAACATTTCATCTTTGAAAGAACCCTCGTCCTGACCAGGTCTATATTTGTTTATACTCGAGCTGAGCATAACAAATGGTCAAACATGCTCTAAACAGGCTACCATCATTGTAAGCCTTTTATCACCATTTCCCACCATCATCCCTCGTCCGACCTTCATTGGGGTCACCATCAAAACCCCACTCAAGAATCTACTTCTGAGCCTGAGCCTGAACCCTTTCTCTGATCTCGAAGAGGAGCTAGACCTTGACACCACCCTTTTAACTGCACAAGAACAAAGGGAAGACCACGACTTAGCTCATGCTTTGTCTGCCACCTTGAACATCCCATGAGTACCCACACTGCCATCTTCAACACCAATTGCCCCCCAAACCAATCTCTTCACCGCACCCTCACCTTTGCCACCCCCTTCTCCATCCATGTCTACCAGCCCAAAGCCCACTGAAGTCTGCATTGGGGCACTTGACTCCTTCAATGGAGACCTTGCCAAAGCCATGGCATGGCTGAATGCTGTAGTGTTTTACATCCTCGTCAATGAAAAGTCTATGACTCAGAAGCTAAACAAGTTGCTTTCGCCTTATCATACATGACTAAAGGAACTGCTGCCACTTGGGCATCCACCTTTTAGTGAACACAACTCCTGATTTAGGAACCTTTACCGACTTCCACATCAAATTCAAGAAATCTTTCAAAAGAAAGGACACTGCTGAAAAAGCCATCACCTGGCTTTCCACCTATCAAATGAACAATAATGATGACCTTACTGATTATATTGCCAAATTCCAAAACAACATTGCAATCTCTTACATAACCGATAATAGCGTGTTGAAATCGTTCTTTGGCACGGGTCTCCCAATTTTCCTCTTTGAACGAGGCAGTGAATCTGAGAAAAGTACCAAGATGATTGCCAATTGGTATGAACGTGCCCTTGAACTCCAAACAAGAAGAGATATTGTGAAAGTCTTCGCTTGACAACATCACAACAGGGTAACTACCCACCACATGTATACCACCTTCTTGTCCTCAAAAGCACAGACCAAACCCTGAGACCCAGATGCCATGGATGTCAACACTATTCACGTCTCAAAGCTTACCCCAGAAGAATGCAAACACTGCAGAGAGAAAGGACTCTGTTTCTGCTGCAGGAAACCTGGACACATGAGTGGGGAATGTCCTCACTTCTCCAAGAAAGAAACTGCCATCAAGAAAACCACCAAGGAGGAAGAAATTCCCAACCTCATGGACATCGACGACGAAGAAGAAACCATCCGAAGAGTGTCTTTTACCTCTTTGGATTTTTGAATTTGGAAACTCAATTGATGCAAGTCTCCCCTACTCTTAGATGTGATGCTGTACATATACAATCATTGACAAAATCTATGCAAATCCCTGTCCAGATTGTTGTCCCATCATATACTCTACAAACCATCGAAACCCGCTCTCAAGTTGATAGTGAAGCTGATATCTCCTGCATTGACCAACAATTCATGCAAAAACATGGATTACCAACTACCAAACTTGAAAAACCCATTCGAGTCCAAAACACTGATTCATCCTACAACAACAACAGAGACATTTGGTACATTTGTGATCTCTTCCTAGTCATTGAAGGAATCACCCAATGTACCACCTTCCATGTTATGTCCTGTGGGCATGACAACATTATACTTGGACTCCCTTGGCTTAAGAAAACCAATCCCCAAGTAGACTTGACCAAACAAACCCTCTCCCTCAAAAAATCTCTTGATGAATCCAATGACCTCTTCCACTCCCATATGGAAGATACCAAACGACATGACTCCTTCTACAAAAAGGTGTTACCTTCCCCACTAAGACATGTCCATGTTGATGCAATCACCAACAAACATCTATTCTCCTACCTTGAACAAGAAACCGAATCCCAATATGTCCAACATGCCATTGATAACTGAATGATTCACCAAATCATCCGTTGTGGATTCCATTTTATTCTACTAGGATCACCTATCATCGCCAAGCTCACTACTGCCACTGAACTCGCCATGACTGCAGAACAGAACAAACCAAAAATTGTTCTTCCCCCAGAATACCAAGACTATGCTTCTGTCTTCTCAAAAAAAGCTACCGAACATATATCCCCCTCACATCCCTATGACCACGAAATCAATACCAAAGAAACTTTTGTCCCAAAAATTGGGAAAGTCGACCTTCTCTCTCCCGAAAAACAAAAAGCGACGGAAATCTTCCTTGACAAACACCTTGCCTCCAGAAAGATCCATCCATCCAATTCCCCCCAAGCCTCTCCCTTCTTCTTTGTTAAAAAGAAGGATGAAGGCCTTCACCCTTGCCAGGACTACCAGTACCTCAATGAACACACCATCCATGATGCCTATCCCCTTCCGCTCATCTCCAATCTTGTAGATAAACTCCAAGGAGCAAAAGTCTTTACCAAATTCGATGTTTGATGGGGATATAACAATGTCCACATCAAAGACAGACATCAATGGAAAGCCGCCTTCATCACCCACAAGGGCCTCTTTGAACCCACCATCATGTTTTTCAGTCTCAACAACTCCCCAGCCACCTTCCAATGTTTTATGAATGACTCTTTCAGAGACATGATTGCTGAAGGATGGCTCATCATCTACATGGATGACCTTCTCATCTTTTCCCCTGACAACAACACACATACTGAACAAACCAAATGAGTCCTCCAATGTATGAAAGAACTCAACCTCCATCTGAAACTTGAAAAATGCAAATTTGCCACTGATAAGGATGAGTACCTCAGAATGATTGTGAAACCCAGACAACTTGCCATGGACCCTGTCAAACTAGACGGAATCGCCAAATGGCCTACACCCACCAAGGTCAAAGAAGTCCATTCCTTCTTAGGGTTTGCCAATTTCTACTGATGATTCATCTCTGATTATTCCACCATTGCTCGCCCTCTCATCGATCTCACCAAGAAAGATCTTGTCTGGAACTGGACCCCCTCATGCCAATGAAGTTTCAACAAACTCAAGGAGCTCTTCCTGTCGAAACCCATTCTCCATCTTCCTGACCTCTCCTCCCCCTTGGCCATTGCCACCAATGCCTCGAAGTTCACTTCAGGCACTATTCTCCTTCAGACTGATTCCAACAGAGATTGGCATCCTTGTTCCTACCTGTCACAATTGTTCTTCCCTGCTGAATGAAATTACAATATCTATGATAGGGAACTCCTCACTATCATCCACACTTTAAAATCCTGGTGACATTACCTCCATGGATCCCCTTTCCCAGTCTAGGTCTTCACTGATCACAAAAACTTGACTTACTTTTGACAACCACAGGCCCTCAACCGTTGACAGGCCCGATGGCTTCTCAACCTGGCTGACTTTGACCTCAAAATGATCCATGTCCCAGGCAAACTACTTGCAGGTCCCAATGCCCTTTCTCACCGCCCAGATTTCATTCCTGACTCTTTCTCCAAAAATGATGAAACGACTCTCCTCCCCCCCTTGTTCTTTGTTAACCTCATCAACATTGCTCTTTCTGAACACATCAAGTCATCCTCATCATCTGATCCCCTTGTCATCCAAGCCCTCCAGTCTATGGATGGCTTTATTCCCCCTGCCTTCCGCTCTCACCTTTCTGACTGGCAATCAGTCAACAGTATTCTCACTTACAAAGGTCAGATTTATGTCCCTTCTGACGACTCCCTCTGTCACTCTATCCTGGCCTGTTGTCATGATCATGAGTTGGCTGGACACCTGGGCTTTCTCAAAACATGTCAACTTGTCTCCACTGAATTCTGGTGGCCTGGCTTGGCCTCATATGTTCGCAAACATGTTGAGGGTTGTGCTGTTTGCCAACAAAGCAAGGTGAACACTCATCCCACCACCCCGCCTCTCCACCCAATCCACTCTTCTGCCTCTTGCCCCTTCCAACAGGTCTTTTGTGACCTGATTGTTGACCTTCCACCTTCTGCCAGCTTCAATTCTTTGCTGGTCATGATTGACCATGGGTGTTAACGCTGGGCGTCGGAACGTAGCACAGCGAACACTCGAAGTAGTTCGAAGACTTGTTTGTGGGCGAAGCAAAAGAGGAAGGTTGTCTCACTACCCAATGCGCACACTTGGGACTCGTGGATGTGCTAAGTAACAACGCTGAATTGCGTAGAACTAGCTGGGGAATACAGGTGGAGTCGGGTAGATACTTATACTATGTATGATACTGCGCAATCCAGTGTGCGCAGTAAAAGCTATGGAACTGCGCACTACGCAAAGCGATGTGCGCAGTATGAACTATGTATCAATGGGTAAAGGAACACGAGTCACCATATAAGGAGAATGGTGACGAGGAGAGGTTTAGTCCGTTAAGTAAAGAGAAGTTTACGTAAGGTGTGACATGTCGGTTGGGCGTTACCCTAATGTCGGTTGGGTGTTACCCTAATGTCGGTTGGGAAGAAAAGGGATAGAGGCAACCTAACTAGGAGAAGAAGATAAGTGTCTCGCAAAGACACTAGGGGAAACGATGAGTCCATAAACATAGGGAAAAGAGGGGTTATAAGGGAAAATCGTAACATTACCCCCTTCATAGCGTTGAAGCACCTGCTCAACGATCTGGTCCGTCGATATCTCCCTCGTTGACCTCGTAGTTGGTGAAGTCAAGGTCCCCATCGAGAAAGCCGTCATCACGGTCGAGCCCGTTGTAAACTGGGCAATTGGCGCGAATGTGTCCATATTCGTCGCATTCTCCACAACGTCGTCGAGGGCATCTTGCCTGAACGTGTCCTGGGGCGTGTTTATGACACCAGGGGCAAGTATATCTCCCACAGAAGACGCGAATGTGGTCGGGTTTCCCACATTGGTGGCAACGGGTTTTCTTCTTAGGAAGCCGTGCAGGGACGGTGGAAGTGTTGACGTTGATGGGGTCCCAAGAGGTTCCTGTTCCATCCAGGGAAACCGATCTGACCCCTCGAAAGGATTGAAGGAGGGGGCGTAAAGTGTCTCCTAGGGTGTTCAAGGTTTCTTTGGGGATTCTTGGAGGTAGCAGGCTCTCATGGCGAGTGAGAGCTCTTCGTTGCATGTCCTCAGGGGCAGGAGTGGGCGAACGGGTTGCCACTGGAGACTCTTCCGAAATGCTGGAGGGAGTGGGGGCATGAGTGTCGATTTTTGGGGATTCTTGGATGGGAATTGGGGCAGGAAAGTACGTTCTTTCGGGGGAACGAGGAGGGGGAATTTGAAGGACAGGGGAAGGAGTCCTTTCGACAGATACTGGTGTATCGAGATGGGGGTCAAAGGGGATGGCACAGGGGGCGTCTCCAACATAGGTCCTGTATTCGTGGACGCCCATGATGTCAAAGAATGGCTCCACGATGGGTCGGAGCAGGCTCTCGTCTAGGCGATCTATAAGGTGTCCAAATCCTTCTTCGTAGAGAAGGTCGAGTATGAGGGACCGTGCTTCGTCTACTCCGGTTTGCATGGTGGCCACGAACTGTTCGGGGGAGTCGTGGGGGACAAGTTGGTGTGCGGCAAGGCGTATGACTTGGTAGGTGCGGAACAAGTTGCATAGATCTTTGGTTTTCTTGTCATAGTTGTATCGCAGGTCTAGTTCCATGCGCACAGTGAGGGCTGGAGTGGTTAGGACGGAGGCGAAAAGGATTCTTCGTAAACGAGGGGGGAGACGATTGGAACAGACGTAATAGGGGTAGGGTAATTCCAGGTGGTTTCTCTGGGCCATGAGGGACTCGTAGGTGCCTCTAGCCATGATGCAGTTTCGGTGGGTGTTGGGAGAGGAGGATTGTTGAGTCATGATTCGTAGTGCCAGGGGCAGCCGCTATATAGTCTATTGCAGAAGTATTGGTGTTCGAGAGGATGAGATGGGGGGAGATCGTTGCGATAAAGGAAGAAGAACTTGTAGAAGGGGAGACCTGGTTGGAATTCGAAGTTTCTTCTTCGAAGCATTTACTGGGGGAAGTCCTTTGGTCGAGCAGACTTATATTCATTCAGAAGTGTTTGTGCATGTTGGAGATTTCCCTCCGGTTCCCAAGTGTTTTCTGCTGCGGAGTATCCTTTCCAGGATACCAGGTACTGCCTTCGTCCTCGTGTTCCGCGGTGTGAGAGGATGGAGTCTATTTCGTATTCCTCTTCTCCGCCGATTAACTCGGGCGGTGGGTCTGTGAAGTTGGGGCCGTGTTCCGCAGTCTCCCGATAAGGGGATAGGAGAGAGGCGTGGAAGACATCATGTATCTTCCAGGTGGGCGGTAGTTTGAGGCGATACGACACAGGGGAGATAACCTGTGTGATTTCAAATGGTCCTTCTCTTTTAGGGGATAGTTTCTTGGATAGGTATCGCAGTCGGAGGTTTCTTCCTTCCAGCCAGACTTTGTCTCCGACTATCCAGGGGCGAAACTTAGAAGAGGTTCGTTCCTTCATGATCCGTTGGGTTTTCTCGTGCGCAGCAAGTGCCTCCCGTCGGGCTTCTTCTAGGTCGGATAGGCGTGCTTCTAGAGCAGGGAGGAACGTCTTTCCGATTGGAGGATAGGATCGAGGTTCATATCCTAAGATGAGGGAGAAAGGGGATCTCAAGGTGGAGGAGTGGATGGCGGAATTATGGGAGAACTCCGCCATTGGGAGTAGTTCTGCCCATCGTTCTGGGTGTCCGTCACAGAATATTCGTAAGTAGGTTTCAAGTTCTTGGTTTACTCGTTCGGTTTCTCCATCAGTTTGAGGGTGATATGCCGATGATAGTTTTAGGTCGTATTTTAGGAGTCTGGCCAGTTCTCGTGCGAAAGCGGATGCGAATTGGGGTCCTCTGTCAGATATGCAGTGGTCGTGGAGTCCATAATGTCGGAATACATTAGTGAAAAATAACTGGGCTACTCCGGCAGCGTCGATGGTTTTGTGACAAGGGATGAGGATTACCCCCTTTGTAAGACCATGGTCGACCACGACCATGATAGAATCAAAGGTGAGGGAGGATGGAAGGTCGGTGATGAGATCAACGGAAACCTGTTGGAAAGGGCGAGTGCAGGTAGAGGGGAGGGGTGTCAATGCGGGGGAGGTGGGGTGAGTGTTGGTTTTGTTAGCCTGGCAGACCGCGCATCTGTGGACGAATTTTCGGATGAAGGTGGTCATACCAGGCCACCAATAATCTCGTTGTATGAGGTTGGTGGTGCAAAAGATTCCCCCATGACCACCATGGTCGCTGTCATGGATGAGTCGGACGAGCCCTTGGCGTGCGGGTTCTGGGATGTAAAGTCGATGTTTATAGTGTAACATGCCCTCGGTATAATCCCAGTCGAGGGGTGAAGACTTAGAAAACAGGGGGGTGCCGTCATTTAATGCTTTGAGGGCAGTGAGGACTATGGGGTCCGAGGGGGTGGATTCCGCAATTTTCTCGATGAGGGCAACGTCGAGGGTGCGGATAAAGATATCCTCGGGTAGGAGGGTAACCTCTTGGTTATCGGTAGACGTGTCTATGGTATCTCGTCGCGATAGAGCGTCGGCAGGTCCCATTTGTGTTCCGGGTACGGAGGAAAAGTGGAGATCAAAGTCTTGGAGGAATATCATCCATCGTGCCTGTCGTCTGGAGAGTTTCTGAGGGGTTTTGAAGTATGTGAGGTTTTTATGATTGGTGATAACAGTTACAGGAAGTCCTGTTCCCTGTAAGTAGTGCTTCCATTCTTCGAGAGCGCGAATGACCCCTAGGAGTTCTCGGTCATAGATGTCATAGTTTCGTTCTGCGGGTGATAGGGTTTTGGAGAGGTAGGCGCAGGGGTGTAGGTCTCCGTTGCTATCGTTTTGCATGAGGATGGCTCCTATGGCGGTTAAGGAGGCGTCAGTCATGACAGTAAAAGGTTTGGTGACATCAGGCATTTGGAGGACGGGTTTCTGGGTGAAAGTGTGTTTGATGGCTAAGAAGGCTTCTTCGCATTCCTTTGTCCATTCCCATTTTGCTCCTTTTCTGGTGAGGTCGTGTAGTGGTTTTGCTTTGGTGGAGAAGTTGGATATGAATTTTCGATAAAAGTTGCAAAATCCGATAAATGATCGGACTGCTTTAACCGTCTTTGGGGGTTGCCATTCGTTTATGGCCTTCAGTTTAACTGGGTCCATCTGAATCCGGTCGGCCCGGATTGTTACGATTTTCCCTTATAACCCCTCTTTTCCCTATGTTTACGGACTCATCGTTTCTCCCAGTGTCTTCGCAAGACACCTATCTTCCTTTCCTAGTTAGGTTTCTCCTATTTCCTTTCCCCAACGAACATCATCTTCTTTGCTCCCTTGGCTCATTTACTTGTTGAGTCACGCTTCATTTACTTGTTGAGTCATGCTTCATTTACTTGTTGAGTCACGCTTCATTTACTAGTTGAGTCACGTTTCATTTACCTGTTGAGTCACCTTTCCTATTTTGGACTATCACTCCTCGTCATCATTCTCTTTATATGATGACTCGTGTTCCTTTATCCACCTAAGCATAGCCTGTACTGCGCACATCGCCTTACGCAGTACGCAGTCGTATAGCCTATACTGCGCACACTGGATTACGCAGTATCATACTCTGTATAAGTAGTTACCTATTGTCGCTTGTATTTCCCTAGCTAGTTCTACACAATTCAGCGTTGTTACTTAGCACATCCACGAGTCCCAAGTGTGTACATTGGGTAGTGAGACATCTTTCTTCTTTGCTTCGCCCACAACAAGTCTTCGAACTACTTCGAGTGTTCGCTGTGCTACGTTCCGACACCCAGCGTTAACACATCTCTGATCTCATTGACCAACTCAAAGGATCGTCCATTTTTACCAAAATGGACATCCGATGGGGATACAACAACGTCCTTATCAAACCACAGGACAGATGGAAAGCCGTGTTTATAACACCTATGGGACTGTTCGAACCAACTGTAATGTTCTTCGGCATGTGCAACTCCCCAGCAATGTTCCAAGCCTTGATGAACCACACCTTCGCAGACCTTCTTGCTGAAGGATGGTTAATCATCTACATGGACGACATTCTCATCCATTCAAACGACCCAACGGTACACCAAGAACGAACTCGTCGAGTTCTTCAAAGACTCCGAGAGCACAGATTATCCCTAAAGTTGAAGAAATGTTTCTTCGACAAAGCGGAGGTAGAATACCTCAGAATGATTATCAGAGCCGACCGGATTCAGATGGATCCAGTCAAGTTGAACGCCATAAACGAATGGCAAGCCCCAAAATCAGTCAAAGCAGTCCGATCGTTCATCGGGTTCTGCAACTTTTATTGAAAATTCATATCCAACTTCTCCACCAAAGCAAAACCATTACATGACTTAACCAGAAAAGGAGCAAAATAGGAGTGGATGAAAGAGTGTGA
>JBBPLF010001274.1:0-10288 GCA_038089615.1 Aureoboletus auriporus
GTTCATACGAAAGCGCTAGAGAGAGCGGTTATATCCTCAGCGTTATTTGTCCTATGATTCGTTTGCACGATCTCACGACGGCAAATCAACGAATCTAACAGATATAACTGTTCTCTCTAGCGCTTCTTGAGAACTGAGGGCACTTGATACGTGGCTCCAGACGTTGGTGTGACGAGAACCTCAAAGCATTGTCACACACAAGTACTTCAAGAGACCAGAGATTGCATAGGAAAGTACTAGAGGAGAGAAGTATATCCAAGTGCGTAGAACTGGCTGGGGAAATGCCAGTGAAGAGGGTAAACTACTTATACTGGGCTGGGAGGCTGTGTAAGGCAGTAGCCGCAGTAGGTGCTGCGTAAAGCAATGTGCAAGCTATGTATACTGCACGGGGCAATGTGTGCTGCGCAGGGTGATGCATGCAGCGCGGTGATGCGTTCTGCGTGGGCTGCATAGGGCAGTGTGAGCTGTGCGTGCTGCATAAGGCAGTGTGGGTGGTCTAGGTGCGTAAGGGTGCGAGTCATCATGAGATGATGAGAAGAGGGAGGTCTGTTAAGTAAGGAAAGGTCGAGTGTGACTCAACAACTGAAGTGAGCGTGACTCAACAAGTGAAGCGTGACTCAACAAGTGAAGCGTGACTCAACAAGTGAAGCGTGACTCAACAAGTGAAGCGTGACTCAACAAGTGAAGTGTGACTCAATGAGTGGAGTGTGTAAGTGAATGTGAGGGGTAGACCCTTGTCCTAGGCGTCTACATTCTTCCTCTGAATGAAAGGTGAAAAATGTGAAAAATGAATTGTCTGGGCGCCAACCTGGATCATAACATTACCTCCGATCTATGGTTGAAGCACCTGCTGAAAACTAAAAAAAAAGAACGGGGCATGGTTTGCTTTGGTTCCGATAGAAGGGGACAGGGGAGGAATGTCTAGAGAGGTAGTTTCGTTTTGAGAGTGGCTGATGGTGGGAGGAGGGGAAAGAGATGGTGTTCTTTTAGTAGGATTCAGTGGTGGAAAGAAAAAAGACTTTTCTATGTTTGACGGGCGCGTCTTCACATAGGGGAAGCTTGCTGAGCTTCCTTGGGTTAAGCCATAATTGGTGTGCCTTCTCGTTGTTCGGCATCAGTTCAGGGTGCTTCTACTTTGTTCCAGCGGGTTTGGTGTCTATTTCTCCCTAAAGTGCTAATTTTGGGCACTTTTTATGTATTTGCTTGTGACTTCGTTTTACTTCGTCATGAGCTTGTTCTCTCACCTGTTCCTTGTCTCTTGTCACAGGCTCATTCTCGTGGCTCTTTACATTCTTTCTCCGAAAGAAAAAGGGTGAACTGGAATGAGCACCAGTGAAAAGAGTAAGTCCTTTTTCATGTTCACCCCAAACACCATAACATGAGTGTCCCTCGGGGTGTTGGGTGGGAAAAAAAAATTGGGGTGTTGTCAATCATGGGGTGAAGCAGAGGAATGATGATTTCCTGGGTGTCGGTTCAAGAGGGGGGTTCAGTTTATTACTCATGATGGAGTCTTGGTTGTTGGGGAAAAGAAGGGTCCACCAGGGAGCGTTCTTTTGTTTTGTAGGGGTTCATTTGTTGATGTGTCCATGATCAGCAGGTGACATCCTTGGTCAGTTTATGCTCATGCTGGAGCCTCTTTGGTGGTCCTCTGTCTCTTTAATAAGGATGGTCATCCATCATTGAAGGACGATGTTCTTTTGTTGGTTTGTCTTGGAACAATCATAGGTCAGTTTATACTCATGTGGGAGTCTACTTCAGTGGTCATCCATCTTGGTGTGCGGTCCTCTGGCAATGAAGGTCGTAGTTCTTTTGTTGGATGGAACGACGATGGTCAGTTTATACTCATGCTGGAGTTTTCTCGGCGGCAGTGGGTGGCGGAGATCGTTGGTTTTTTTGTTTGTTATGACTTGGAACAACGAGGGTCAGTTTATACTTGTGCTGGAGTCTCTTGGTGGCGGGAAGTGGCAAGGGGTGTTGTTCCAGTTGGTGTATCCAAAACTTCACAGATCAGTTTATACTCATGCTGGAGTCTCTTCGTCGACATTGGTGGGATATCATTCTGGTTCCAAGGAGTGACATGTGTCAGAAAAGCTAGTACCTCTGATCTAGGGGATCTGTGGTGGTTCCATGGCAGTTTTGTGCTTGTGCCGAGAAGGGGTGCCAGACTTGATAGTGGAGAGTGGCGGGGCGGTCCCGGTCTTGTACTTCCAGTTCTTGGGGCATCAGAAGTGTCCAGGGTAGTTTATACTCATACTGGGGAGTCTCTGGGTCTCATGGGGTGGTTCCGAGATCAAGCCTCTAGCTCAGAAGGAGCGGGGCATTCCATGGTAGTTTAGTCTCATACTGGGGAGGGTGTTCGTCGGGGATCTAGAACAAGGAGTAGATGGGAAGTTCTTTTTGTTTCGTTCTTCCTCCGGTCTACTGGGGTTGAGCCTTTTTGTCTCTTGCTCCAGAGTCTTGAATAGTTTAGCCTCGTATCCAGGAGGTGGGCGGCGATCAAGGGGGCAGTGTTCTGCTGTGGAATGGGGACTGGGCAAAGGGGGTGCTTCTTCTTTTGGTGCTGCCCTGAGGTGGGTGGCGTCCGATCAAAGAGGTGGTTCTCTGCAGCGGTGGGGGTACTGGGCGGTGTCTACTGTGGTGGGGACAATAGACGGGATAGCAGTGGTGGTGGTTCCTGCTATGATTCATCCTGATCTGATGCAGGCGGCAAGGGATGGAGAGGTGATGTCTTTCCATGGTTCCTGGGATAAATGCAGTTTATTCTCATGCCGGAGAGGTCACAGGGAAGCGGTGATGGTCTCGCTGTGGCAGCTGTGGCAGCAACAGCAGAAGGGGACAGTTTATACTCGCTTGTCTAGGAGTATCTTGAGTAGTTTAGCCTCATGCTCGGGAGGTATTAGCGATGGTCAAGAATGTCCTGATTTGCGGTGGCAGCAGAACGGGGAGATGGGCGTGAGCTGTTCTTTGTTAGGAGAACAGGGGTGTCATCCGCAATTGCTGGCGGAGATAGGAAGATCAGTTTAGCCTCTTGCTGGAGGTGGCGTCCAGGTGGGCATACCTAGGTGTCTTCCATGGTGTCCGGGAAGACAGGGATGCAGTTTATCCTTGTGCCAGAGGTGACATCGAGATGGGCATGTCTTGGTGTCGTCCGCAGTTTCTGGGCAGTGACAGGAATGCAGTTTTACCTCATACTGGAGGTGGGTCTCATCCTAAGATGGAATGAGGAGAGGCGATGCTCATGGTCCTCCTAAACTTGGGGTGTCTGAAAGGTCCATGTGGTGATGGGCGACAGGACAAGGTCTGCGGGTTCCGGCGCATGTAGGTGCGGGATGATCGAGGGGTGGTTCTTCATAGGGACAGTGGGTCATAAGACGATGACCGATGCGTGGGGGTTGATCAGAGTTAGACAACAATGATCGAGGGGACGAGCCAGTTCTTTTGTTAGATTCGTTGATTTGCCGTCATGAGATCATGCAAATGAATCGTAGGACAAATAATGCTGAGGATATAACCGCTCTCTCTAGCGCTTCTTGAGAACTGAGAGCACTTGATACATGGCTCCAGACATTGGTGTGATGAGAACCTCAAAGCATTGTCACACACAAGTACTTCGGGAGACCAGAGATTGCATAGGAAAGTACTAGAGGAGAGAAGTACATCCAAGTGCGTAGAACTGGCTGGGGAAATGCCAGTGAAGAGGGTAGACTACTTATACTGGGCTGGGAGGCTGTGTAAGGCAGTAGCCACAGTAGGTGCTGCATAAAGCAATGTACAAGCTATGTATACTGCGTGGGGCAAAAGGTCGAGTGTGACTCAACAAGTGAAGTGAGCGTGACTCAACAAGTGAAACATGACTCAACAAGTATAGTGAGCGTGACTCAACAAGTGGAGTGTGTAAGCGAATGTGAGGGGTAGACCCTTGTCCTAGGTGTCTACATTCTTACTCCGAATGAAAGGTGGAAGCATCTACATTCTTCCTCTGAATGAAAGGTGAAAAATGTGAAAAATGAATTGTCTGGGCGCCAACCTGGATCATAACAAAAAGTGATGCTGGATACACCAACTACATCATTGCCTTTCAGGCTGCAGAGGCCACAGTGGGAATTGACGATGAAACAACCAAGATAAACTACCTCATGAAAGGTCTGGATCTGGACATCTCCACAAAGATCCTCTCTATCAACCCCCTCCCTGACAAACTCTAAGAATGACTCAGAATTTCTGGAGTGTTCCATGCTCGGAATAAAAGGATAGAAGACTTGTGAAAGGGACGAAAAGTGGACTTCCTGATCAAAGGAAAACCAACAAAGGACCCCAATGCCATGGACATTGATACCATTCATGTCAACTTCACCAGACTCTCACCAGTAGAAAAGGCTGAACACATGAGAAACAACAAGTGTTTTAGATGCCACCAGGTAGGATGCTGCCCCAGGAACCACACCCAAGACCAGTGTCCCAAAGGACAAGGAAAGAGCAACAATGGGACCCCTCCTCACCTGCAGAGGAATCCTGCCAGGAACGAACATGTCTGAAAGACTAAGTTTGAAGAGTATCAGGACACCCTTAAAGAAAGGGGTGTCACTGAGGAGGAACTCATACGCACACTTGACATCCTCTATGACATCGACAAGCCAGAAAATGTTGCCACAACCCGGGTCGAAGAAGAAGAAATTCCAAAGAAGGATTTTTAGGTAGGAGGAAAGGGTCGATGCTCTCCCATCCTGAAGTAATAGCACCAGTGTTCTTGTCAGATCCAAACAGTGAATCTATGTGAATCCCCATCTCACTGTTTGAACAAGAAAGCAACCAAATCGTCAACACATTTGCCCTCATAGACTGCAGAGCAAGCGGAGACTTTATAGATCGTGATCTAGTAAAGAAGGAAGGATATAAAAAAATCTGACTGGACAAACCCAAAAAAGCACAGAATACGGATGGATCCCCAAACACTGGAGGAATAATTCGCTACAAGGTCACCCTTACCATTCAGATTGGAGAAGTAAATAAGAAGAGAGACTTCCTTGTTATCAACTGTGGAAAAAAAAACCTCATCCTCAGAATAACATGGCTCCAAGAAACCAACCCTGCAATAAACTGGACAACAGGAGAAGTAACCCTCCCAGACAAACCCAGAACACCACGACACGACTTCCCAAAAGCGGTCTGCCAAAGATATCTCGTCCGATATTTGGAACTAGACCCCGACAAAAGAATAGCCAAATTATGGAGAAAGAGGATTGACAAGCAGATAGAAACCCTCATAAGAAAGGCCACACTCGCCACTGAACTCACAGTCCTAGACCCTCACAAGGAAGAACCACTTTTCCCGGAATACAAGGGATTTGTGGATGTCTTCACCGAACAAGAAGGGGATGAACTACCCCCCTCTCACCCATTTGACCATGCCATTGATCTTGACCAAAACTTTGTACCTAAGGTAGCGAAAGTATACCTGTTAAACCCAAAGGAAAAGGAAGCTTGCAAGGATTTCATTGATGAACATTTGAAATCCATGAAAATTGTTATGTCCAAATCCTCACAAGCATCTCCATTCTTCTTCATACCCAAGAAAGATGGATCCGTATGACCCTGTCAGGACTACCAGTATCTAAACTCCCATACCACCAAAAATGCTTACCCACTTTCACTCATCTTGGATCTCATTGACCAACTCAAAGGATCATCCATCTTCACCAAAATGGATATCTGATGGGGATATAACAATGTCCTCATCAAACCACAGGACAGATGGAAGGCAGCATTTATAACCCCTATGGGACTTTTCAAACCAACCGTGATGTTCTTCAGCATGTGCAACTCCCCAGCAACATTCCAGGCCTTGATGAACCATACCTTTGCTGATCTCATAGCGGAAGGATGGTTAATCATCTATATGGACGACATCCTTATCCACTCCAACAACCCAGTCATTCATCAGGAATGTGTTGGAGTTTACAAACGTCAGTCATTACCATGGCTTACATAATCACCCTCGTTATTTTCCCTTTTTGTATTCCATTCGTTCCTCAGTTGACATCCATCACATCACTGAGGTGAGACATTATTTCATATGTTCGTTAGACAGTAACTCACTACTATGTAGACTTATATCCGTCTACAGGTTATCAGCCCTGCGCCCTAACTTAACTCACACAGAATAAGCTACATCTTGCATACAAATGCGATATGTTGAAAGTTGGAGACCGAGTACTCGAGGTCCCAAAGCTGGATGCTTCAGGGAAAGACTGGCCAGTATGGAAATGGCGGCTTGAAGTATTTCTCACAGCATGAGGCCTCATAGGCTAGTTGTATGGCACAAAAATGATGCCTGTTCACCCCTCTGTGGGGCAGTCAATTGCCTGTGTACCTCAGAC
The DNA here is from genome assembly GCA_038089615.1 of Aureoboletus auriporus. NCBI lineage: Eukaryota > Fungi > Basidiomycota > Agaricomycetes > Boletales > Boletaceae > Aureoboletus > Aureoboletus auriporus. The sequence continues at coordinate 6,378 of JBBPLF010001274.1, forward strand.
ACCTGCGGAAATACAAACCGTAAAAGAGTACAAGGCAGCATACCCCAAATGGATCGAAGAAGATGCCATCATACAACAACAGATTGCTGTCACCATTCCCGATTCTCTTTTCATCGACCTCGTGGCGAAAACAAATGCACATGAATACTACAAGACCCTTTGCAACAAATTTGAAAACCGGTCACTAGCCATTGGGGTGGAAAAGCGATGTCAGCTAGCCGAACTAAAGTTAAAAGAAGGTGGTGATGCACGCACTCACTTTGAGAAAATAAAAGTTCTCTGAGAAGAGCTCACATCCGTTGGACATCCCATCTCTGACATAGACCTCTTCAACACCATCTTTATGTCACTCCCTCGTTCTTACAACCCCATCCTCACCACAATCTCATCAAATATGCGCTGGCAGAACTGCCAAATCTCTAGCATGGAGCTTATGGCTATGACCACTGACACCTATGACCAATTTGTCACACAAGGCAGCATCCAACCTAAGACAGAGAAGGATGACGCAGTGTTCAATGCTGACTCCAAAAGAGGAAAAGGATGTACAAAGAAATTTGATGGCAACTGCATCAACTGCAATTGGCATGGGCATATGAATCGCGACTGTTGGGAAGAAGGCGGTGGAAAGCATGGTCAGGCTCCAAGAGGGTGGAAACCACGAGGAAAGAAACAAACAAACCAAAAGGCATCTGGATCTGGATCAAGAAGTGAAAATACTGCAACAGACAAAGACAAACCTGATGGAGTATGGTTGGTTGAAAGTTCTGCCGATAACGACTCGAATAACGATTCGAGCGCCATCACCACCATCCCATTTGCCATCCTTGCTCACCCTGATCCACTTTCCACAACCACCAAGTTATATGACAGTGGCACATCACAACACCTCTCTCCATATAGAGAACATTTCATCAACTTCACCCCAATCACACCCAAGCCAATCACCACCGCAGACAAGTGGACCTTTGATGCAACAGGTTGTGAAGACCTATACATCGAGTTACCCAATGGAAAGACTAAGACGCACATCCTGTTAAAGAATGTGTTATATGCTCCATCAATGGGCGTCACATTCGTCTCGATCAGCAAACTCACCACAGCTGGTTATGCTGTACTTTTCCACGACTTTGTATGCCGAATCTTCAACCCACAGAAATGGCTGATTGGTGAAATCGCTGTCAGTAATGGGTTATACCATGTTAGGCACACCACAAAACCACCATTTGCTGGAAGTGCAAGCTCGCCAGACATACTCAGCATGGAGGAGCTGCATATCCGTTTATCGCATGTTGCACCTAGCATGATCTGCGAGATGTTAGCAAAAGGAATGGTCGAAGGAGTCAAGCTAGACCCTATGCATACGACAATGGGTCAATGCAAGTCGTGCAAGTATGGAAAAGCAGTCTGCGCACCTATTGGAAACACCCGCGAACCCAAATGACATGACAAATTCGCCAATGAGGTACATACAAATGTCTGGGGCCCATCAGATGTCCAAACCCCTGGACACAAAAGGTTCTATGTGTCATTTACCGATGACCACACATGTTACACCCATATCCACCTCCTCGCTGCAAAATCCGACATGCTCAATGCCTACAAGTCATATTCAGCATGAGCAAAGACTCAACACAGTGTTACCATCAAGCGACTGTGTTCGGATCATGGTGGCGAGTACCTGAGCGATGAATTTAGCCGCTACCTTAAATCTGAAGGCACAGAGCGAAAACTCACTACACATGACATCCCACAATACAATGGAGTGGCTGAGCGGCTCAACCACACACTCATCGAACGTGTGTGAACAGTCTTGCATGCGAATGGACTACCAAAGCACCTGTGGGGTGAAGCATTAATGCATGTGACCTGGGTAAAGAACCACACCGCATTGCGCATACTCAGCAACCAAACACCATACAAACTGTTGACAGGCAAGAAGCCCATGTTATCGCAATTACCAATCTGGGGTGCATGCATATGGGTGCACAACAACTCCGGATCCAAGCTGGATGCCAGAGCATGAGAGGGTCACTGGATCAGGTTTGATGCCGATAGTCAAGCGCACTGCATTTATGATGAACGACGACATGCTGTTGCAATTGAACACAATGTTTCGTTTGACAGGCACATCAATATGGACTCCAGGCCAGATAGGTCGCAGATTGAGGGGGAGCAGAGAGAAAAGACTGAAAATGACAATCAGTGCCCATCCAGCAAAACTCACGCTGATGACTCACCTGTGCCACCACCTAATCAGCCTGAAAACAACCCAAACAAGTCTAGAAACTCAACTGCACCTCCCATTCAACCATGCTGTTCAGAATGACTAAGGAAGAACTCACCGTACATCCAAATGCTGCAAAGCGGCTTAGGAATACATGACAGTCATGAAGGCGGCACTACACTCCCACACAGTGTTTTGGGAGCTGGCCTTGAGAGCTGACATGAAACCGATGCGGACAGTGCAGACCTGGCAGGGGAATTTGATGAATGGGAAGAAGAAGAGATGACTTACGCCATGTATACTGGAGCTAGTGTGGCTGAGGCACTTGAGCCATGCACAATCGATAAGGCTCGGAAACAGCCAGATTGGCCATGCTGGGATGAGGCAATCAAAGCTGAGCTAACCAGCCTCAATGATGCACATACCTGGGATATCGTACCAAGACTGCCAAAGGGAACGAACATCATTGATAGCAAATGGGTATTCCACATAAAGAAAAACGCAGCAGGTGAGATCAACAAGTACAAAGCCAGGCTCGTTGCCCGCGGTTTCACACAAGTACAAGGGGTTGATTACTATGAAACATATGCCCCGGTCGCTCGTTTTTCATCCCTCTGACTAATCCTCGCCATCACAGCCCGTTACAACTGGGATGTCAATGTATTTGACTTCCACTCTGCTTTTCTAAATGGAAAGCTCGACAACAATGAAATTATCTACATGGAATTACCCCCAGGCTTCGACAAAGGCAGAAAGGACCTCATAGCCCGCTTATGCATCGCCCTTTATGGATCCAAACAAGGCATGTTGAAATGGTACCAGCGACTGTGCAAAGAACTTGCCGAGCTCGGCCTAAACTGCACTGAAGCGGATTGGGGAGTGTTTGTGGCAAAAATTGGTGTCGATCTACTTATTCTCACATCTCACGTCGACGATTGTACAGTCACAGGGTTGTCAAAGGAGCTCATTAAAGCATTCAAGAATGAAATTGGGTTGCACTTCAAGATCTCGGATCTTGGACCCATCAGCTGGCTCCTCAGCATGAAAGTAACACACGATCGTGATGCACGCACCATCTCCATCTCCCAACAGCCATACATTGACGCAATCATCACCAAGTACAATTTTGCTGACCAGAAACCACTCTCCATCCCCATGGATCCCAATATACAACTTTTGCAGTCCCAGTGCCCTAAATCAGCCACCGAAATGGCAACCATGCGCCAAGTGCCTTATCGGGCAGTGCTCGGTTCACACATGTACCTCACAGTGGGTACATGACTGGACATCTCATTTGTCATATCAACTCTTGCCCAATTCATGGAAAATCCAGGACTACCACATTGGGAAGCACTCAAGTGTGTCTACTGGTACTTGATTGGTACAAGGAGTTGGTCATTAACCTATGAAACACAGATTAATGGCCTTGTGGGCTATGCCAATGTGGATGGTGCATCCCAGGAACACTGACACGCCATATCGGAATATGTATTTATTATTGATGGAGGGGCAATTTTGTGGAGCTCGCACAAACAAGAACTTGTCACGCTTTCTACAACAGAGGCCGAATACTGTATGTCACATCCACAAATGCCGCTAAGGAAGCACTTTGGCTTCGTCGACTCATTGGGGAAGCGTTCGGCCCACTCTGCAACCCAACAATCCTCTACAACGACAACCAATC
>JBBPLF010001275.1:0-10265 GCA_038089615.1 Aureoboletus auriporus
CAGGCTATCCTTGGATGGGTGAAGGAACACGAGTCATCATATAAAGAGAATGATGACGAGGAGTGATAGTCCAAAATAGGAAAGGTGACTCAATCAAGTAAATGAAGCGTGACTCAACAAGTAAATGAAGCGTGACTCAACAAGTAAATGAAGTGCGACTCAACAAGTAAATGAAGATGAAGAAACCTAATGGGGAGAAGAAGATAGGTGCCTGGTGAAGACACGAGGGGAGACAATGAGTCCATACGCATAGGGAAAAGAGTGGTCCTGAGGGAAAACCATAACAGCCATCAAGCAAACCTTCACCTCAAAACCTGTCCTCCAAATGCCCAATGTCACGAAAACCTTCACCATTATGACTGATGCGTCCCTAACAGCCATAGGAGCAGTCCTCATGCAGAGCGATAGCAACAGCAATCTACACCCTTGCACCTATCTCTCTAAAACCCTGTCACCCACAGAACAAAACTACAATATCTACAATCGGGAACTCCTTGGCGTCATCCACGCCCTCGAAGAATGGAAACACTACTTACAGGGAACAGGACTCCCAGTCACGGTCATTACCAACCATAAAAACCTTGTGTACTTCAAGGAATCACAGAAACTCTCCAGAAGGCAAGCACGATGGATGCTGTTCCTCTAAGACTTCGACCTTCATTTTTCCTCCATACCTGGAACAGAAATGGGGCCTGCCAATGCCCTGTTTCGACGAGACATGGTGGACACTTCCACCGATAACCAGGAGGTTACTCTCCTTCCTGAGGACATCTTCATCCGCACCCTTGACCTTGCTTTAATTGAGAAAATTGCCACATCTACCCCATCCAACCCATTGGTCATCACCGCTCTTAAAGCACTAAATGAAGGCACCTCTTCGATTACCAAATCCCAACCACACGACTGGGAGTACACCAACGGAATGCTACACTATAAACATTGCCTTTATATCCCGGAACCAGTATGACAGGGGCTCATCCACCTCACACATGAAAGTGACCACGGAGGACACGGTGGAATCTTTCACACCACTAACCTCATGCAACACAGTTATTGGTGGCCTGGCATGACCACCTTTATCTGCAAATTTGTCCAAGGATATGCTGTATGCCAGGCTAATAAAACCAATACTCACCCTACCACACCAGCGTTGACCCTCCTTCTTTCCACTTGTACTCGCCCTTTTCAACAGGTGTCGGTTGATCTCATCACTGATCTTCCTCTTTCTCTCTCCTTCAATTCTATCATGGTCGTGGTCGACCATGGACTTACTAAGGAGGTAATCCTCATCCCTTGCCACAAAACTATTGATGCCGCCAGAGTTGCTCAATTATTTTTCACGAATATATTCCGACACTACGGACTCCATGACCACTGCATCTCCGACAGGGGACCACAATTCGTGTCTGCCTTCACATGAGAACTTGCTAGACTCCTAAAATATGACCTAAAACTCTCATCCACATACCATCCCCAAACTGACAGAGAAACTGAACGAGTAAACCAAGAACTCGAAACATACTTGTGCATATTCTGTGATGGACATCTAGAACGATGGGCTGAATTACTCCCCATGGCCAAATTCTCCCACAATTCAGCTGTTCATTCCTCCACCCTGAAATCCCCTTTCTCCCTCATCTTGGGATACGAACCCCACTCCTATCCTCCAATTGGAAAGACATTCCTCCCCACCTTAGAGACATGCCTATTGGAATTGGAGGAAGCCTGATGGGAAGCCCTGGCTGCACATGAAAAGACCCAACGGATCATGAAGGAACAAACCTCTTCTAAATTCCACCCCTGGGAAGTCGGTGACAAAGTATGGTTGGAGGGAAGAAACCTCCGGCTGTGGTACCTATCAAGAAAACTATCCCCCAAACGAGAAGGACCATTTGAAATCACACAGGTTATCTCCCCTGTATTGTATTGCCTCAAACTACTGCCCACCTGGAAGATACACGATGTCTTCCATGCCTCTCTCCTATCCCCTTATTGAGAGACTGCGGAGCATGGCCCCAACTTCTCGGATCCACTGCCCAAGTTGATTGGCAGAGTAGAAAAGTATGAAATAGATTCCATCCTTTCACACCACAGAACACGAGGACAAAGGCAGTATCTAGTATCCTGGAAAGGATACTCCGTAGCAGAAAACACTTGGGAACCAGAGGGAAACCTCCAACATGCACAAACACTCCTGGACGAACATAAGTCCACTTGACCAAGAGACTTCCCCCAGTAAATGCTCCAAAAGAGAAACTTCAAGTTCCAACCAGGTCTTCCTTTCTATAAATTCTTCTTCCTCTATCGCAATGACCTTCCCCCATCTCACCCGCTTGAACATCAATACTTCTGCAATAGACTATACAGCGGTTGCCCCTGACACTATGAATCATGACCCAGCAATCCTCCTCCTTCAACACTCATCATAACTGCATCATGGCCAAGGGCACCTATGAGTCTCTCATGGCCCAAAAGAATCACCTTGAACTGCCTTACCCCTACTACATCTGCTCAAATCGTCTTCCCCCTCATCTACAAAGAATCCTCTTCATCTCTGTTCTGACCACTTCTGCTCTCACCCTATGCATGGAACTGGACCTGCATTACAATTATGATAAGAAAACCAAAGATTTGTGCAACCTCTTCCGTACCTGCCAAGTCATCCACCTCGCCGCCCATCAGCTCATCCCCCATGACTCCCCCAAACAATTCGCGTCTACCATGCAAACTGGAGTGGATGAAGCACGTTCCCTCATCCTTGACCTCCTCTACAAGGAAGGTTTCAGACACCTCGTAGATCGTATTGATGAGAACCTGCTCCGACCCATTGTGGAGCCATTCTTTGAGATCATGAGCATCCACGAATATAGGGTCTATGTGGGAGATGCCCCCTGTGCAATACCCTTTGACCCTCATCTCGATACACCAGTAACCATGGAGCGGACCCCTTCTCCTGTTCTCCAGATCCCACTTCCTCGTTCTCCAGAGCAGACATATTTTCCCACTCCAATCTCCATTCTGGAGTCCCCCAAGATCGACACTCATGCTCCTACTCCCTCCAACGTTTTGGACTGATCTCCAATCACTACCCGCTCATCCACTCATGCCCTGAGGACATGCAACTAAGAGCTCTTACTTGCCATGAGAGCCTGTTACCACCTAGGCTTCCCCAGATAACCATGAATATGCTAGGCGACACCCTCCGTCCTCTCCTCCATTCCTTTCGAGGGGCTAGATCCATTTTCCTGGATGGAGCAAGCACCTCTCGAGACCCCATCAATGTCAATACTTCCCATGTCCCTACATGTCCCCCCAAGAAGCAACTCTGCTGTCACCAATGTGGAAAACCAGACCATCTCCACATCTTTTGTGGAAAATACACCTGCCCTTGGTGCCATAAACACGCCCCCAGACACGTTCAGGCCAGATGTCCACAAAGGCGATGTGGGGAGTGTGATGAATATGGACACATTCATACCAATTGCCCAATTTACAACGGGCTCGACCGTGATGACGGCTTTCTCGATGGTGATCTCAACTTCACCAACTATGAGCTCAATGAGGGAGATACCAAGGGGCCAGATCATTGAGCAAGTGCTTCAATGCTACAAAGGGGGTAATGTTACGGTTTTCCCTTATAACCCCTCTTTTCCTTATGTCTATGGACTCGTCGTTTCCCCTCATGTCTTTGCAAGACACTTATCTTCTTTCTCCAGTTAGTTCTCCTGGTTCCGAACTGGAACCACACTCTACTTCATCTCATTAATTCTCCTTTTCCATCTTCGACCGGAACCACATTTCCTTACATAACGGACCAAACCCCTCCTTGTCATCATTCTCCTTATATGATGACTCGTGTCCCCTTACTCATCCAACCATAGCCCTTACTGCACACATAGCTTTACACAGTGCACAGTCACATAACCCCTACTGTGCACACTGGATTGTGCAGTATCATACATTGTATAAGTAGCTACCAGACTTTACCTGTATTCCCCAGCTAGTTCTACACAATCCAGTGTTGTTACTTAGCACATCCACGAGCCCCATGTGTGTGCATTGGGTAGTGAGACACTTCTTCTCTTTGCTTCGCCCATAACAAGTCTTTGAACTACTTTGAGTGTTCGCTGTGCTACATTCTGACGCCCAGCGTTAACAGCTGCTCGCAATGAAGCACTTGCTGCCTACAAACTAGCCTGACAAGTCATGGCCTCTCAAACTAGGAAACCTTCTCCCCCTTTCAAAAAGAAGATAAAGTTTGGCTAGAAGCATGTAATCAATCTGAAACAATCTATCGCCAATCCAAAGTTCACAGTGAAGCAAGAAGGACCTTTTACCATTGTCAAGGTCCTATCCCTGATCACCTACCAACTCTGCTTACCCCAAACATGAAAAATCCACCCTGTGTTCCATGCTTCTCTCTTATCACCCTATCACGAAAATGACATACATGGCCCAAACTTCCCAGCACCACCACCTGACCCTATTACTGGAAGAATATGAAATCAAGAAGATTCTATGCCACTGAGGAATCCCATTCTGTTGGTTTTTCCTGATTCAATGAAAAGGATATACAGCTGAAGAAGACTCCTGGGTTCCTGAGCATGACTTAAAACATGCAAAGTCTGCTTTTCTTGACTACAAAAACCATCACCCCTCTGTTTTTAAATCATTAACCACTTAACCTCAAACCACTATCATGGCCATCATCTACCATTGTGCCAACACTGTCCCTATTGTCTCTGTTTCTACTCCTTCTACTTCTACTTCTGTTCCTCTTTCTGATAGACTTCCCTCTCATCCTTCATCCCCTGCTCCCACAGAATCCTGGTTCATCGACTCTTGGGGATCTGATTGTGAAAACATTCCACCACCCCCTCATAATAATCCAGTCGAATCTGTCCACCTCCCTGTCTGTTACAGTTTTTCCCTATGACCTGTCTTTTTCTTATGTTTACATACTGATTGTTGCTCCTTATGCCTTTGCCAGACACTTGTCATCTTCTCCTTTCTAGACTCTTTTGTCTTTCACCAGAATCGCCCAGAACCACACTTAATACTTTCATCTTCAACCAGAACCACAAGGAACCACCCAGAACCCTCCAAAACCACATTTACCACTTCTACCTACCATTGGAACCACTAGGAACCCTTCAGAACCATGTTCACTCTCATTCCTCTAGTCATTAGTGTTGACTACATTTCTCTCCTTGGCATTGCTTTCTTGATGCAATGCCTCATGTCCCCTAAACTTCCATCGTGTAGCTATGCTACTGCAGATCCCACCTTATGCAGCATGCAGCAAAACAGCTGCTACTGCACACATAGGATTATACAGCACCTGTTAACACTGGACATCGGAACATAGCACAGCGAACACTCAAAGTAGTTCAGAGACTTGTTGTGGGCGAAGCAAAGAGAAGAAGTGTCTCACTACCCAATGTGCACACTTGGGGCTCGTGGATGTGCTAAGTAACAACACTGAATTGCGTAGAACTAGCTGGGGCATACAGGCAAAGTCTGGTAGCTATGTACTTATATGATGTATGATACTGTGCAATCCAGTGAGTGCAGTAAGGGCTATGTGACTGCGCACTGCATAAGGCGATGTGCACAGTATAGGCTATGTATCGATGAGTAGAGGAACATGAGTCACCATATAAGGAGAATGATGACGAGGAGAGATTTGGTCCATTATGTAAGAAAAGGTAAAGTGTGACTTAACAAGTAAGGCATGACTCAACAAGTCAAGCGAAAAGATGAAGGAACCTAATAGGGAGAAGAAGATAGGTGTCTTGCAAAGATATGAGAAGAGACGATGAGTCCATAGACATAGGGAAAAGAGGGGTTATAAGGGAAAATCGTAACATTACCCCCTTCATAATGTTGAAGCACCTGCTCAACGATCTGGTCCCTCGGTATCTCCCTTATTGACCTCATAGTTGGTGAAGTCGAGGTCGCCATCAAGAAAGCCGTCATCTTGGTCGAGCCCATTGTAAACTGGGCAATTGGCATGAACGTGTCCATACTCATCACATTCTCCACACTGTTTTTGGGGGCATTTAGCCTGAACATGCCCTGGGGTGTGTTTATGGCACCAGGAGCAGGTGTATTTCCCACAAAAGATGCGGAGATGATCCAGTTTTCCGCATTGGTGGCAGCGGAGTCGTTTCTTCGGACATGCTGGGACTTGGAAGGTGTCGACATTGATTGGGTCTCGAGAGGTGCCTGCTCCATCAAGGGAGGCGGATCTAACTCCTTGAAAGGAGTGGAGGAGAGGACGGAGGGTGTCACCTAGTGTATTCATAGTTGACTGGGCAAGTCTTGGTGGTAACAGGCTCTCATGGCGAGTACGAGCTCCTCATTGCATGTCCTCAAGGGCAGGAGTAGATGAACGGGTAGCGACTGGAGAGTCTTCTGGAATGTCCAAGGGAGTGGAGGCATGGGTGTCAATCTTAGGAGACTCTGGAACGGAGATTGGAGCGGGAAAGTAGGTCCTCTCAGGGGAGCAAGGGGGTGGGATCTGGAAAACAGGCGAGGGAGTTCTTTCCACCGTTACGGGCATGTCCAGGTGAGGATCAAAGGGTATAGTGCAAGGGGTGTCTCCTACATAGACCCTATACTCATGGACACTCATGATCTCAAAGAATGGCTCCACAATGGGTCGGAGCAAGTTTTCGTCGATGCGGTCCACTAAATGTCCAAAACCCTCCTCATAGAGGAGGTCGAGGGTGAGGGAGCATGCTTCATTCACTCTGGTTTGCATGGTGGATACGAAGTGTTCAAGGGAGTCATGGGGAACAAGTTGTTGGGCAGCAAGGCGGATGATCTGGTATGTTTGGAAAAGAGAGCATAAATCTTTGGTTTTCTTATCATAGTTGTAGTGCAGGTCTAGTTCCATGCGCAAGGTGAGAGCAGGGGTAGTCAAGACGGAGGCGAAGAGAATCCTCCACAAGTGAGGGGGAAGGCGATTGGAACAGATGTAATAGGGGTAGGGCAGTTCTAGATGGTTCTTTTGTGCCATAAGGGATTCATAGGTTCCCCTGGCCATAATGCAGTTGCGATGGGTGTTTGAAAAGGAGGAATGTTGGGTCATGATTCGTAGTGCCAGGGGCAGCCACTATATAGTCTATTGCAGAAGTATTGATGTTCGAGGGGGTGGGATGGAGGTATGTAGGTCATTGCGATAAAGGAAGAAGAATTGGTAGAAAGGAAGGCCTGGTTGGAACTCAAAGTTTCTTCTCTGGAGCATTTACTGGGGGAAGTCCCTAGGTTGAGCGGATTTATATTCGTCCAGGAGTGTTTGTGCATGTTGGAGGTTTCCCTCTGGTTCCCAAGTGTTCTCTGCTGCGGAGTATCCTTTCCAGGATACTAGGTACTGCCTTCTTCCTCGTGTTCCATGGTGTGAGAGGATGGAATCTATTTTGTACTCTTCTTCTCCGCCGATCAATTCGGGTGGTGGATCTGAGAAGTTGGGGCCATGCTCTGCAATCTCTCAATAAGGGGATAGGAGAGAGGTGTGGAAGACATCGTGTATTTTCCAGGTGGGTGGTAGTTTGAGGCAGTACGACACAGGGGAGATAACCTGTGTGATTTCAAATGGTCCTTCTCATTTAGGGAACAATTTCTTTGATAGGTATCGCAGTTGAAGGTTTCTTCCCTCCAACCAGACCTTGTCACTGACTTCCCAAGGACGGAATCTGGGAGAGGTTCATTCCTTCATGATCCATTGGGTCTTTTCATGTGCAGCAAGGGCTTCCCATTGGGCTTCCTCTAGTTCCGACAGGCATGTTTCCAGGGCAGGGAGGAACATCTTTCCAGTTGGAGGATAGGAGTGGGGTTCATATCCCAGGATGAGGGAGAAAGGGGATTTCAGGGTGGAGGAGTGAACGGCGGAATTGTGGGAGAATTCTGCCATGGTGAGTAGTTCAGCCCATCATTCTGGGCGTCTGTCACAGAATATGTGCAAGTAGGTCTTAAGTTCTTGGTTTACTTGTTTGGTTTCACCATCGGTTTGGGGGTGGTATGTGGAGGAGAGTTTTAGATCATATTTCAGGAGTCTGGCAAGTTCTTGTGCAAATGCAGATGCAAATTGAGGTCCTCTGTCGGAAATGCAGTGATCATGGAGTCCATAGTGTCAAAATACATTTGTGAAGAATAGTTGGGCAACTCCGGTGACATCAATGTTTTTATGGCAAGGGATGAGGATTACCCCCTTAGTAAGCCCATGGTCGACCACAACCATGATAGAATCGAAAGTAAGAGAAGGGGGAAGATCGGTGATGAGGTCAACTGAGACCTGCTGGAAGGGGTGAGTGCAGGAGGAAGGGAGTGGTGTCAACGCCGGTGTAGTGGGATAGGTATTGATTTTATTAGCTTGGCAGACTGCGCACCCTTGAACGAATTTGCGGATGAAGGTGGTCATGCCCGACCACCAATAATCTCGCTGCAAAAGGTTGGTAGTGCGGAAAATCCCCCCATGTCCTCCATGGTTGCTTTCATGAGTGAGGTGGACAAGCCCATGTCGTGCGGGTTCCGGGATATAGAGACGATGTTTGTAGTGTAGCATTCCCTTGGTATATTCCCAGTCATGTGGTGAAGATTTGGAGATCAAAGGGGTGCCTTCGTTTAGTGCTTTCAGGGTGGTGATGACCAATGGGTCTGAGGGAGTAGATTCAGCAATTTTCTCGACTAGGGCAATATCGAGGGTGCGGATGAAAATGTCCTTGGGGAGGAGGGTAACCTCCTGGTTGTCAGTGGAAGTATCCACTGTATCGTGATGAGACAGGGCATCAGCAAGTCCCATTTGTGTCCCGGGTACTGGGGAGAAATGGAGGTCAAAGTCCTGAAGGAATAGCATCCATCGTGCCTGCCTTCTGGAGAGTTTCTGTGGTTCCTTGAAATATGTGAGGTTTTTATGGTTGGTGATGACTGTTACAGGGAGTCCTGTTCCTTGCAAGTAATGTTTCCATTCTTCCAGGGCATGAATGACTCCTAGGAGTTCTCGGTCGTAGATATCATAGTTTCGTTCTGCGGGTGATAGGGTTTTAGAGAGGTAGGCACAAGGGTGTAGATCTCCATTGCTATCGTTCTGCATGAGGATAGCTCCTATAGCTGTTAAGGAGGCGTCGGTCATGATGGTGAAAGATTTTGTTACATCGGGCATTTGGAGGATAGGTTTCTGGGTGAAGATTTGCTTGATGGTTGAGAAGGCTTCTTCACACTCTTTCGTCCACTCCCATTTTGCTCCTTTTCTGGTTAAGTCATGTAGGGGTTTTGCTTTGGTGGAGAAGTTGGAAATAAACTTCCGATAGAAGTTGCAGAATCCAATGAATGATCGGACTGCTTTGACTGATTTGGGGGGTTGCCATTCGTTGATGGCCTTTAGTTTTACTGGATCCATCTGGATTTGGTCTGCTTGGATGATCATTCCGAGGTATTCCACTTCCTCAGTTTCAGGGATAGTTTGTGTTCTTGGAGTCTCTGGAGGACTTGACGAGTCTGTTCTTGGTGTATTATTGGGTCGTTAGAGTGGATGAGAATGTCGTCCATGTAGATGATTAACCATCCTTCGGTGAGGAGATCTGCAAAGGTGTGGTTCATCAGAGCTTGGAATGTTGCTAGGGAGTTACACATGCCAAAGAACATTACAGTTGGCTCGAACAGTCCCATAGGTGTTATAAACGCAGCCTTCCATCTATCCTGTGGTTTGATAAGGACATTGTTGTATCCCCATCGGATGTCCATTTTGATGAAGATGGATGACCCTTTAAGTTGATCGATAAGGTCTGAGATAAGGGGAAGTGGATATGCATTTTTGATGGTATGGGAGTTGAGGTATCAATAGTCCTGACATGGACATATGAATCCATCTTTCTTTGGCACAAAGAAGAATGGGGATGCCTGTGGGGATTTGGATGGGACAATTTTCCCGGATTTCAGATGTTCATCAATGAAATCCTTACAGGCTTCCTTCTCCTTGGGGTTCAGAGGATACACCTTGGCCACTTTAGGTACGAAGGTAGAGTCAAGGTCCACTCCATGGTCAAATGGTCGGGATGGTGGTAACTCATTGTTGTCAATTTTACGCTTAGCTGATCTTTTATCTTATCTTATCTGATCTTTTGTGATATAGCGTTTAGCGCTGAAAGGAGTCAGACATGGACTTAGCATTTTCAAGTCACGGACCACTTTGATTCTCACGGTCACGTGACATTCTTAGGTAATCATTCCAGAACATTCCATGATGTCATACCTTAGGGCAG
>JBBPLF010001276.1:0-10265 GCA_038089615.1 Aureoboletus auriporus
TAGGAACCATGATTATTCCATGTCCATCTGATCAGCTATGCATTGCAATGATCTTCATTCATAAAAGATTCTCATACAATGTAATCCATGAATGCTGTTGCCATGGTATTATTCATGTATTTAAGGCAGCAAATACTGAGTGATATGCCGATATTTGGTGTGTAATGACTGAAATAGCAATGGGAGGACACATAAGAGAATAAAAGTCACAATTGAGTGTTTTGCAACCACCCAACAAAGTGCCATGGTGAATTTTTCTGACGCCAAGTTAGAGCTGCTTGATGGCCGAAAGGAATCATGGAAGGCGGCAAAGGACTGAAATGCATGAATGGCGACATTTTGGCAGTTGGTGAACGCTGCATTCAAACTACTGGAGATAAAAACCTTGGGCAAACAAGCATGGGAGGCAAAGAAAAAAGTAAGTTTCTCGAATTCGCCTGTGATATTACTGAGTATATACTCAAGAATACTGGGCTTGGTTAAAGAGCCATGGGCACTGGCAGAAAAATAAAGAACTGAAAAAGTATGGGACTGCTTGAACGGCAAGGAGGGTTATCGGTGAACAACACAAGGATGAGATTCGGGATCTCTTAAAGAGTGAATGGGATGCCAAGCCAGGATCTCATGCATATCTCGAACACTATCAGAACGTCCTGACTAGGGTAATGGAGGACTGCACATCCCAGGAGTGAGAGGATGCTGATGCGCTTGCTCACACCTGTTAACACTGGGCGTTGGAATGTAGCATAGCGAACACTCGAAGTAGTTCGGAGACTTGTTGTGAGCGAAGCAAAGAGAAGAGGTGTCTCACTACCCAATGCGCACACTTGGGGCTCGTGGAAGTGCTAAGTAACAATGCTGGATTGGATAGAACTAGCTGGGGAAATACAGGCGAAGTCTGGTAGCTACTTATATGATGTATGATACTGCGCCATCCAGTGTGCGCAGTAAGGGGTATGTGACTGTGCACTGCATAAGGCGATGTGCACAGTATGGGGTATGTATCGATGAGTAAAGGAACACGAGTCATCATATAAGGAGAATGATGATGAGGAGGGATTTGGTCCGTTATGTAAGCAAAGGTAAAGCGTGACTCAACAAGTGTTCATCAGGCATTCATAAGGTGTGACTCAACAAGTAAGTTGAGAAGGTGAAGGAACCTATAAAGGAGAAGAAGATAGATGTCTTGTAAAGACACGAGGAGAGACGATGAGTCCATAGACATAGGGAAAAGAGGGGTTATAAGGGAAAATCATAACATTACCCCCTTTGTAACATTGAAGCACCTGCTCAACGATCTGGTCCCTCAGCATCTCCCTCATTGACCTCGTAGTTGGTGAAGTTGAGGTCACCATCGAGAAAACCATTATCACAGTCGAGCCTGTTGTAAACCGGGCAATTGGCACGAATGTGTCCATATTCGTCACATTCCCCACACCGCCTTCAGGGGCATTTAGCCTGGACATATCCTGGGGCATGTTTGTGACACCAGGGGCAAGCATACTTCCCGCAAAAGATGCAGAGATGATCCGGTTTTCCGCATTGGTGGCAGCAGAGTCATTTCTTCAGATGAGTTGGGATCTGGGAGGTGTCGACATTGATTGGGTCTCGAGAGGTACCTGCTCCATCCAGGGAGGTGGATCTAACTCCTCAAAAGGAATTGAGGAGAGGGTGGAGCGTGTTATCCAGTGTATTCATAGTTGTTTGGGCAAGTTGGGGTGGTAACAAGCTCTCATGGCGAGTAAGAGCTCCTCATTGCATGTCCTCAGGGGCAGGAGTGGGCGAGCGGGTTGCGACTGGAGAGTCTTCTGGAATGTCCGAGGGAGTGGAGGCATGGGTGTTGATTTTTGGAGACTCTGGAATGGAGATTGGAGCGGGAAAGTAGGTCCTTTCAGGGGAGTGAGGAGGTGGGATCTGGAGAACAGGCGAGGGGGTTCTTTCCACCGTTATGGGTATGTTCAGATGTGGATCGAAGGGTATAGCGCAAGGGGCGTCTCCTACATAGACCTTATACTCATGGACACTCATGATCTTGAAGAATGGCTCCACGATGGGTCAGAGCAAGTTTTTGTCGATGTGGTCCACTAAATGTCCAAAACCCTCCTCATAGAGGAGGTTGAGGGTGAGGGAGCGTGCTTCGTTCACTCTGGTTTGCATGGTGGCTACGAAGTGTTCAGGGGAATCGTGGGGGACGAGTTGTTGAGTGGCAAGGCGGACGATCTGGTATGTTTGGAAAAGAGAACATAAATCTTTGGTTTTCTTATTGTAGTTGTAGCGCAGGTCTAATTCCATGCGCAGGGTGAGAGCAGGGGTAGTCAAGACAGAAGTGAAGAGAATCCTCCTCAAGCGAGGGGGAAGGCGATTGGAGCAGATGTAGTAGGGGTAGGGCAGTTCTAGATGGTTCTTTTGTGCCATAAGGGATTCGTAGGTTCCCCTGGCCATGATGCAGTTGCGGTGGATGTTTGAAGAGGAGGAAAGTTGGGTCATGATTCGTAGTGCCAGGGGCAGCCGCTGTATAGTCTATTGCAGAAGTATTGGTGTTCAAGGGGATGAGACGGAGGGAGGTCATTGCGATAAAGGAAGAAGAACTTGTAGAAGGGAAGGCCTGATTGGAATTTGAAGTTTCTCTTCCGGAGCATTTACTGGGGGAAATCCCTAGGTCGAGCGGACTTATATTCATCCAGGAGTGTTTGTGCATGTTGGAGGTTTCCCTCTGGTTCCCAAGTGTTCTCTGCTGCGGAGTATCCTTTCCAGGATACTAGGTACTGCCTTCTTCCTCATGTTCCGCAGTGTGAGAGGATGGAGTCTATTTTGTACTCTTCTTCTCTGCCGATCAATTCGGGTGGTGGATCTGAGAAGTTGGGGCCATGTTCCACAGTCTCTTAATAAGGGGATAGGAGAGAGGCATGGAAAACATCATGTATTTTCCAGGTGGGCGGTAGTTTGAGGTGGTACGACACAGGGGAGATAACCTGTGTGATTTCAAATGGTCCTTCTTGTTTAGGGGACAATTTCTTTGATAGGTATCGCAATCAAAGGTTTCTTCCCTCCAACCAGACTTTGTCACCAACTTCCCAGGGGCAGAATCTGGAAGAGGTTCATTCCTTCATGATTCATTGGGTCTTCTCATGCGCAGCAAGGGCTTCCTGTTGGGCTTCCTCTAGTTCCGATAGGCATGTTTCCAAGGCAGGGAGGAACATCTTTCCGATTGGAGGATAGGAGCAGGGTTCATATCCCAGGATGAGGGAGAAAGGGGATTTCAGGGTAGAGGAGTGAACAGCGGAATTATGGGAGAATTTCGCCATGGTGAGTAGTTCCACCCATTGTTCTGGATGTCTGTCACAGAATATGCGCAAATAGGTCTCAAGTTCTTGGTTTACTCATTCGGTTTCACCATCGGTTTGGGGGTGATATGCTGAGGAGAGTTTTAGATCGTATTTTAGGAGTCTGGCCAGTTCTCGTGCAAATGCAGATGCAAATTGGGGTCCTCTGTCGGAAATGCAGTGATCATGGAGTCTGTAGTGTCGGAATACATTTGTGAAATATAGTTGGGCGACTTCGGCGGCATCAATGTTTTTATTGCAAGGGATGAGGATTACCCCCTTAGTAAGCCCATGGTCGACCACGACCATGATAGAATCAAAAGTGAGAGAGGGAGGAAGATCAGTGATAAGGTCAACCGAGACCTGTTGGAAGGGGCGAGTGCAGGAGGAGGGGAGGGGTGTCAGCGCCGGTGTAGTGGGATGGGTATTGATTTTATTAGCTTGGCAGACTGCGCAACCTTGAATGAATTTGCGGATAAAGGTGGTCATTCCAGGCCACCAATAATCTCGCTGCAACAGGTTGGTAGTGTGGAAAATCCCCCCATGTCCTCCATGATCGCTTTCATGGATGAGGCGGACAAGTCCATGTCGTGTGGGTTCCAGGATATAGAGACGATGTTTGTAGTGTAGCATTCCCTCAGTATTCCCAGTCATGTGGTGAAGATTTGGAGATCAAAGGAGCACCCTCGTTTAGTGCTTTCAGGGCGGTGAGGACCAATGGGTCCGAGGGAGTAGATTCAGCGATTTTCTCGACTAGGGCAGTATCGAAGGTTCGGATGAAGACATCTTCGGGAAGGAGGGTAACCTCCTGGTTGTCAGTGGAAGTGTCTACAGTATCCCAATGGGACAGGGCGTCAGCAGGCCCCATTTGTGTTCCAGGTACTGGGGAGAAATGGAGGTCGAAGTCTTGGAGGAACAGCATTCATCATGCCTGTCTTCTGGAGAGTTTTTGCGGTTCCTTGAAATATGCGAGGTTTTTATGGTCAGTGATGACAGTCACGGGAAGTCCTGTTCCCTGCAAGTAATGTTTCCATTCGTCCAGGGCGCAAATAATTCCTAGGAGTTCTCGATCGTAGATATCATAGTTCCATTCCGCAGGTGATAGGGTTTTAGAGAGGTAGGCGCAAGGATGTAGATCCCCATTGCTATCGCTTTGCATGAGGACAGCTCCTATGGCCGTTAGGGAGGCGTCAGTCATGACAGTGAAAGGTTTGGTAACATCAGGCATTTGGAGGACTGGTTTCTGGGTGAAGGTTTGTTTGATGGCTAGGAAGGCTTCTTCACACTCTTTCGCCCACTCCCACTTTGCTCCTTTTTTGGTTAAGTCATGTAACGGTTTAGTTTTGGTGGAGAAGTTGGATATGAATTTCCAATAGAAGTTGCAGAACCCAATGAATGATCGGACTGCTTTGACCGATTTTGGGGCTTGCCATTCATTTATGGCGTTTAATTTGACTGGATCCATCTGAATCCGGTTGGCTTTGATAATCATTCCGAGATATTCTACCTCTTCTTTGTCAAAGAAGCATTTCTTTAACTTTAGGGATAGTCTGTGTTCTTGGAGTCTTTGGAGGACTCGATGAGTCCATTCTTGATGTATTGTTGGGTTGCTGGAATGGATGAGGATATCATCCATGTAGATGATTAACCATCCTTCAGCAAGAAGATCTGCGAAGGTGTGGTTCATCAAGGCTTGGAACATTGCTGGGGAGTTGCACATGCCAAAGAACATTACAGTTGGTTCGAATAGTCCCATAGGTGTTATAAACGCCACTTTCCATCTGTCCTGTGGTTTGATAAGGATGTTGTTGTATCCCAATCAGATGTCCATTTTGGTAAAAATGAATGATCTTTTGAGTTGGTTGATGAGATTGGAGATGAGGGGAAGTGGATAAGCATTTTTGATGGTATGGGAATTGAGGTATCGATAGTCTTGACATGGACGTATGGATCCATTTTTCTTTGGTATGAAGAAGAACAGGGATGCCTGTGGGGATTTGGATGGGACGATTTTCCCAGATTTCAGATGTTCATCGATGAAGTCCTTACAGGCTTCCTTCTCTTTGGGGTTTAGAGGATATACTTTGGCCACCTTTGATACAAAAGTTGAGTCAAGGTCTACTCCATGGTCAAATGGTCGGGATGGTGGTAACTCATCTCCCTTTTGTTTGGCAAAAATGTCAGAGAAGTCCTTGTATTCAGATGGGAGTGTTTCTTCCTTAGGTTTTTCTTGGGATGTGAGGTTGGTGGTAATCGTTGTTTTTCTGAGGGTTTCTATCCTTTTGTCTATTCTTTTTTTCCACATTTTGGCTATCTTCTCATCTGGATCTAGCTCTAGGTATCAGACAAGATATCTTTGGCATACTGCCTTCGGGGAATCATGTCGTGGGGTTTTCGGTTTGTCGGGCAGGACAACTTCTCCTGTGGTCCAGTTTATTGAGGGGTTGGTTTCTCGAAGCCAAGTTATGCCAAGAATTAGGTTTTCTTTTCCGCAGTTGATGACGAGGAATTCTCTCTTCTTGTTTACTTCTCCGATCCGAATGGTAAGGATCACCTTGTGGCAGATGATCCCTCCTATGTTCGGGGATCCATCGGCATTTTGTGCCTTCTTTGATTTATCCAGTTGGATCTGTTTGTATCCTTTCTTCTTCACTAGATCACGATCTATGAAATCTCCACTTGCTCCACAGTTGATGAGGGCAAACGTGTCGATGATTTGGTCATTTTCTTGTTTGAACAGTGAAATAGGGATTCGCATAGATTTACTGTTTGGATCAGACAAGAACACTGGTGCTATTACTTCGGGATTGGAGAGCATCAACCCTTTCCTCCTGTCTAAAAATCCTTCTTTGGGATCTCTTCTTCTTCAACCCAGGTTGTGGCAACGGTTTCCATTTTGTTGATATCATAGAGGATGTTGAGTGTGCATACAAGTTCCTCCTCAGTAACACCCTTTTCTTTTAAGGTGTCCTGGTACTCTTCGAACTTGGTCTTCCTGACCTGTTCATTCCTAGCGGGGTTCCTCTGCGGGCGAGGAGGGGCCCAATTGTTGCTCTTTCCTTGTCCCTCAGGACGTTTGTCTCGGGGGTGATTCCTGGAGTGACATCCCACCCGGTGGCATTTGAAACATTTGTTGTTTCTCATGTGTTTAGCCCTTTCTACTGGTGAAAGCTGGGTATACATAGTTGATGCGAATGGTGTCAACATCCATGGCATTAGGGTCTTTAGTGGGTCTCCCTTTGTTCTGGAAGTCCACCCTTCGTCCCTTTCGCAGATCCTCAATCCTTTTATTCTGAGCATGGAATGCTCTGGCAAGCCGGAGCCATTCCAAGAGTTTGTCAGGGATAGGGTTGATGGAGAGGATCTTTGTGGAGATGTCTGGGTCCAGTCCTTTCATGAGGTAGTTTATCTTGGTTAATTCATTGTCTATTTCCACTATGACCTCTGTGGCCTGGAAGGCAGTGATGTAGTTGGTGTATCCAGCATCGGTCTTCCCTATTTGCACTAGTTTGTCTAACTGATCCCTGGCCTGGTTCTTGTAGTCAAAGGAGAAGAAGGTTTTCTCAAATAGTTCCATGAGCTTCGCAAAGGTGAGGTCTTTTATTGTATTATTGGCAAGCTGCATGTAGATGGATTCGGAGAAGGCACTTCCTCGGCCTTTGCTCATCTTTGTGAGGGTGGTTAGGACCTTGGCATTCTCATTGTAGAACTTTTGGTTCATATTGAAGTAGGCTGTCATGGCCATCTTCCAACGTATAGCATCCTTTGGATCTCCTGAGAAATCTACTGGGAGTCTGGCTTTGAGTTCAATGTCTTTGCTTCCATGGTCTAACATTTCTATGTCAGGGTGGAGTTCTTCAGGTGGTGGGGGGGGCGGTTGTCTATGGATTGGTGGTGCTTCTTGTATTCTCCAGTCCTCAGTAGGGATTGGTGCTGGGAGTGTGAAGAGAGTGGTTGGTGTAGGAGTGTTGTCTGATGAATCAGAAGAGGGATGTATGGTCCGTCCTCATCGAGATCCTTGTCCGGAAATGGTGGGCATATCTTTCTGTCAAGGGACAGAGATGAGGTTGAAGAGCTAGTTCTTTTGTTAACATTGGGCATCAGAACGTAGCACAATGAACACTCGAAGTAGTTCAGAGACTTGTCATGGGCGAAGCAAAGAGAAGAAGTGTCTCACTACCCAATGCACACACTTGGGACTCGTGGATGTGCTAAGTAACAACGCTGGATTGTGTAGAACTAGCTGGGGAAATACAGGCGAAGTCTGGTAGCTACTTATATGATGTATGATACTGCGCAATCCAGTGTGCACAGTAGGGGCTCTGTGACTGTGCACTGCATAAGGCTATGTGCACAGTATGGGCCATGTATCGATGAGTAAAGGAACACGAGTCATCATATAAAGAGAATGATGACGAGGAGGGATTTGGTCCGTTATGTAAGAAAAGAAAAAGTATGACTCAACAAGTGTTCGTCAGGCGTTCGTAAGGCATGACTCAACCTGTGAAGCAAAGAGATGAAAGAAACCTAATAGGGAGAAGAAGATAGGTGTCTTGTGAAGACACGAGAAGAGATGATGAGTCCATAGACATAAGGAAAAGAGGGGTTATAAGGGAAAATTGTAACATGTTCTGGCATTAAAGAGCACGGGGTTGTTGGGGTTGTGTTTTCATAGAGACAGTGGGTCATATGGCGATGACCATATGTGGGGGGTGGGCCAGAGTTGGATAACAATGGTCGAGGGGGCGAGCCAGTTCTTTTGTTAGATTTGTTGATTCAGTGTTCGAATATTGTCCAAATGAATTGTTACAAATAATGCTGAGGATATAACCACTCCCTCTAGTGCCTAGCTAGAGCACTTGATACATGGCTCCAGACGTTGGTGTGACAAGAACCTCAAAGCATTGTCACACACAAGTACTTTGGAAGATCAAACATTGCATAGAAAGGTACTAGAGGAGAGAAGTACATTTGAGTGCATAGAACTGGCTGGGGAAATGCCAGTGAGAGAGTGAGACTACTTATACTAGGCTAGGAGGCTGCGTAAGGCAGTAGCTGCAGTAAGGGTTGCATAAGGCAATGTGCACTGCGTGGGGCAGTGGCAGGCAATGCATGCTGCATGGGACAGTGGCGGGCAATGCATGCTGCATAAGGCAGTGCGGGTGGTCTGGATGTGAGGCAGTGCATGGGAGAGGACATTTGCCAGAGTGTGAGAAATAGTCCGGGCAATTCTGAGGTGGAACGAGGTGGGGTGACAAGTGTCAAAGAGTGGTTCCGTGAGGTTCCATGAAGATTCCAGACAGTTCCAGTCAAAGGGTGAAGTCTATAGTAAGTGTTCTTAGTTAATGTGAAGGTAAATGTGAAAAATGAATTGTCCAGGCATCATTAATGTTAATTGTAACAATCATAACATAGGCATGAAAAATACCTATTACTTGAGCATACCAATAGGGATGAGGACTTTCAGTGTCTCCATGTGAAAAGACCATGATATTGCTATGGGTTCTAAGGTTGACCAAGTCTTGTGCTTGCTGAAGATTGTAAGTTGTGTAGTTTATGCAAAGTACTTTGTGCCAGTAAATGTGATTATTGATGATCAGAAGTTGGTTGTGCTGCTGCATTGTGAACTCACCCTCGTGGTTAAACTATGCAGACAAATGTAACTCCAGTGAAGTCCAGAGCAGAGTCTTGGCGGGACTTGGCTTCAACATATTTGCTGTGCCCTTATTGAACTCAGAGGTCCTGTATTTGTCAGAGGTTGGAGGTCACAAGAACCATTAGAGGTTCAAGTGTATGAATGAGGGAAGATGAAGGTGGGGATTGGACAGAGACTGGGAGGTCAGAGTGAGGAAAGGAAGGTGGTTATTCAATTCAGTATTCAACTCGATATTCGACTGAGGTTACAAAGAGAGTACATTTCAGGAATAAATCCAAAGTTGCAGGTTAAGGGAGTGACGAAGTGTGGGAATACTCACACTTCAGGTAGAAAATCCCAAGATAGTAATCAAGAGTATAAAAAGCCTCTGACTAGAGAGTCAAAGATAGTGTAGTTGGGTGGAGGTGTGGAACAGCTCAGAGATGTAGTAGCTCAGTGAAGAAATCACTGTATAAGACTCTAAAAAAAGGAGGAAAGGATGGCCAGAAGGGCTGTCCTTATATACGTCTATAGCAATGGCTGTACCTACAGATTAGGCCATGTCAGATATAAATATTGACCAATGGCATGAAAGTGGCTACGGTATCTATAGTAAGAACCAATAGCATAAAAGACTTATCCAGAGTCTATAAAGACATCCAATGGCATAAGTTGCTCTTATCTATTACATAATCTGAAGCAATATGATGCAATAATGAATAGTATAAAGGCCTCAAAGTCATGTGTGATGACTAAGTGGTCTAGACCTTGTACATAAGCAAATATGTTAGCAGGTCTAGTCTCTGATTATGTACACAAGCAAATGTGTCATGCAATCAGGTGACTTGTCATATGACAGGTCTAGAATCTTAGTTATGTAATATAAAATATGAAATGCGAATACCAAGATTCTCAATGGTACGGAGGGGTTTATATATGGAGGGTGGAAGGGTCTAAGGTATGGAGTCACATAAATATCTTGGAGGTAGGTATGAAGTGAGAATGTATAAGGGTCGGAATGACAGACAGAGAATGGATGTGTAAGTATGGAATGACAGATGGAGAATGGAACAGGGAGAAGTGACAGTCAGGGAAATAAGGGATGAGTGACAGAAGTAAAATGGAGTATGTATGAGATGACATCAGAAGAGTATAGAAGTATAAATGAAAGAGTCCGGAGAACAGAGATATCTTAGTATGTGAGATTGTGCTGGAGTTGGACTTGGATGAAATTTGGGATATGACATTGGTCCAAAATATGGTCTTTCATTTTTGGGAGAAAGTCATGTGATAAATCTCTGAGGTAA
>JBBPLF010001277.1:0-10257 GCA_038089615.1 Aureoboletus auriporus
GTGAAGAGGGTAGACTACTTATACTAGGCTGGGATGCTGCGTAAGGCAGTAGCTGCAGTATGTGCTGCGTAAAGCAATGCGTAAGCTATGTATGCTGCGCGGGGCAATGCAAGCTGCGCAAGGTGATGCGTACAGCGCGGTGATGCATGTTATCCGGGCTGTGTAGGGCAGTGGGAGCTGCGCGTGCAATGCAGGGTAATCTAGATAGGATCGGGAGATGCGAGTCATCAATCGGGAGATATGACGACGAGGGGAAAGGTCCGTAAAGTAAGGAAAGGTTGAGTGTGACTCAACAGGGGTAGCGTGACTCAACAAGTGAGCATGACTCAACAAGTGAGTGTAGCGTGACTCAACAAGTGTGAGGGAGAGTCTTCCTCCGGGTGGGAAGGTGTTGACATTCCTCCTCCAAATGGAAGGTGAAAGTTTCTACATTCCTCCTCCGAATGAAAGGTAAAGGATCGCGTGAGGAAGAAGAAAAATGAATTGTCCGGGTACTGATTCAAATCGTAACACTTCCCCCAGTAAATGCTCCATAAAAGAAACTTTGAATTCCAACCTGGTCTTTCATTCTACAAGTTCTTCTTCCTCTACCACAATGACCTACCACCATCTCATCCCCTCGAACATCAATACTTCTGTAACATGAAGTACAGCAACTGCCCCTGGCACTACAAATCATGACCCAGTAAACCTCCCCCTCATGCATCTCCCACAACTGCATCATGGCCAGAGGAACTTACAAGTCCCTCATGGCACAAAACAACCACCTTCAACTACCCTACCCTTACATCGTCTATTCTAATTGTCTTCCAGCTCATTTACAAAGAATCCTCTTTGCCTCCATCCTCACCACCCCAGCTCTCTCCTTGCATATGGAGCTAGACCTGCACTACAACTATGACAAGAAAACCAAAGATTTGTGCATCCTCTTCAGGACCTACCAGATTATTCGCTTGGCAGCTCACCAACTTGTTCCACATGATTCTCCGGAACAATTCGTATCCACCATGCAAACCGGGGTAGATGAAGCCCGCTCCCTCATCCTCAACCTCCTCTACAAGGAAGGATTTGGACATCTAGTAGACTGCATCAACGAGAACCTGTTCCGACCGATTGTAGAGCCATTCTTCAACATCTTGAGCGTCTATGAGTATAGGACCTATGTAGGAAACACCTCATGCACCACACCATTTGACCTCCACCTTGACACACCTATGTCCATTGAAAGGACCCCTTCCTCAGTCCTTCAAGTTCCACCTCCACGTTCCCCTGAGTGGACTTACTTTCCCACTTCACTCTCTATTCCTAACTCCCCTAAAATCGACACCCATGCCTCCTACGTTTTGGATGACTCTCTGATTGCAACCTGCTCCCCTACTCCTGCCCCTGAGGACATGCAACAAGGAGCTCTTACTCGCCATGAGAGCTTGCTACCTCCAAGACTCCCCCAAATGACCCTAGACACCCTTGGGAACACCCTTCGCCCCATACTCCATTCCTTTCGAGGAACCAGATCAGCATCCTTGAATGGAGCAGGCACTTCTCGAGATCCCATCAATGTCAATACCTCCAACATCCTTGCATGCCCTCCTAAGAAACACCTCTGTTGCCACCAGTGCAGAAAGGCAGATCATATCCGAATCTATTGTGGAAAGTACATCTGTCCCTGGTGCCACAAACGTGCCCCAGGACAAGTCCAGGCTAAATGTCATTGACAACAATGCGGAGAATGTAATGAGTATGGACACATTCACACCCATTGCCCAGTTTACAATGGGCTTGACCGTGATGACGGCTTTCTCGATGGGGACCTTGATTTCACCAACTACAAGGTCAATGAGGGAGATATCGATGGACCGGATCACTGAGCAGGTGCTTCAACATTACGAAGGGGGTAATGTTACAGTTTTCCCTTATGACCTGTCTTTTTCCTATGTCTATGGACTCATTATCTCTCCTTGCATCTTCGCCAGACATTCATCATCTCTTCCTTTCTAGGTTTCCCTCTTCCATTTCGGAATCCTTTGGAACCACAATAATTATATTCACTTTCGACCAGAACCACAGGGAACCCTTTGGAACCCTTTGGAACCACGTTTACACTTTGTTTCCTTGTCTAATGCTTTCACCTTCGACCGGAACCACAGGGAACTCTTCGGAACTCTTCGGAACCATGTTTATACTTTGATCACCGACTCCGAAACCATGACAGACTATATTCCTCTCCTCAGCATTGCTTCTCTGATGCAATGCCTCATGTCCCCTTACATAGCCATGATACTGCGGACTCTGCTTTATGCAGCACACAGCAGTACTGCTCCTACTGTGCACATAGGATTACACAGCATCTAGTTAGTATAAGTAGCTACCCCACTTGTCCTGTATTCCTCAGCTAGTTCTACACAATCCAGTGTTGTTACTTAGCACTCCACGAGTCCCAAGTGTGCACATTGGGTAGTGAGACTTCTATTGCTTCACCAACAACAAGTCTTTGTACTACTTCAAGTGTACGTTGTGCTACGTTCCAACGCCCAGCGTTAACAGATGGCATTCACCTCTACTTCAGTCCTTTCCTTTTCTGATATTTTTAAGCCATTTTCTCTCTTGACCGACACTTTCCTTATTGCAGCTAGAGCAGTATTTCTCCAATCTGACATCAATGGTGATCTCCATCCTTGTGCATACTTTGTTACGGTTTTCCCTTACAACCCGTCTTTTTCTTATGTCTATGGACTTATTGTTTCTCCTCGTATCTTCGCCAAGAACTTATCTTCTTTTCCTCATTAGTTTGCTCGTTCCAAAACCCTTCAGAATTATATCTCCTCTTATGGACTACTTCCTCCTCGACACAGCTCTCTTTATGCGGTGTCTCGTGTTCCCCCATTTATCCATTACATAGCCTCGGTACTGCAGACAGTGCCCTATACAGTACATTGCCATGATACTGTGGATACTGCCCTATGCAGTATGCAGCAGCATAGCTCTTGCTGTGCACACAGGATTGCACAGTACCATAGTTCATATAAGTAGCCACTCGACTCGACCTGTATTTCCCAGCTAGTTCTACGCAATCCAGTGTTGTTACTTAGCACTTCCATGAGCCCCAAGTATGTGCATTGGGTAGTGAGACTCCTTTCCTCTTTGCTTCGCCCACAACAAGTCTTTGAACTACTTCGAGTGTTCGCTGTGCTATGTTCCAATGCCCATCGTTAACATACTTCTCCAAGACCTTTTCTTCTGCTGAATGAAACTATGACATTTATGATCATAAACTCCTCACAATTATCCTTGCCCTGGAGTAATAGTGCCAATACCTCCATGGTATCTTACACCCTATTACTATCCTCACTGACCACAAGAACCTCTTCTACCTTAAAGACCCTTGCAAATTGTCCCATCACCAAGCACACTGGTCCCTCTTTCTCTTAGACTTCAATATCCTTTGGAAAGTCATCCTGGGTTCACAGATGAGTCTTGCAGACATCTTTTCTTACAAGGATTTAGTGGATATGTCCCAAGACAACATTGATACAGCTATACTCCCCGATCCCACTGTCATTTCTGCTCTGAACACCTCCCTCATGGATCATATTTGTTCTTCATCCTCTGCTGATCCCCTTGTCCTCAAGGCACTAACCAACCTCTCTGAGGGTTCCCCCTCTTTCCACAGTTTTTCCTCTCCAACTGGTCCTTTGACAATGGTCACCTCTTCTTTCATGGACGCCTTTACATCCCACTTGCCCACCACACTTTTCTTCTGCACTCCTTGCATTTTGCCCCTACATCTGGCCATGCTGGCCAATTTCGCACCAAAGCCCTGATTGAATGTGACTTCTGGTGGCCTGGGCTAGCCTCATTCATTCACAATTTTGTTGCTGGGGGTGCCATTTGCCAACAAAGCAAAGTTAATACCCATCTTACCACCCACCCTCTATCCCCAATTCCCTCCTTCTTCACTCTTTCCTTTTGACAACTCTTTGTTGACTTAATGACTGATCTTCTGCTCTCTTCTGGTTTTGACTCCCTTATGGTTGTGGTTGACCATGGCTTTACTAGGGGGTGATTCT
This sequence comes from Aureoboletus auriporus, assembly GCA_038089615.1. Lineage (NCBI taxonomy): Eukaryota > Fungi > Basidiomycota > Agaricomycetes > Boletales > Boletaceae > Aureoboletus > Aureoboletus auriporus. The sequence goes on from JBBPLF010001277.1 coordinate 4,068, forward strand.
CATCCCTTGCACAAAAACCATTGATGCTGCTGAAGTTGCCCAATTATTCTATGATCACATCTTCAAACATTTTGGACTTTATGACTCCATCATCTCAGATAGAGGCCCACAATTCGCATCAGCATTTGCCCATGAACTTGCCCACTTACTATGTTATGACAATTGCCTTTCCATTGCTTATCACCCTCAAACTGACAAACAAACTGAATGCACTAACCAGGAAATTGAAACTTATTCTTGTATCTTCTGCACCAACAATCCTCATTCCTGGTCCTCCTTCCTAACTGCTGCAGAATTCCTTCACAACTCAGTTCCCTATTTGTCCACAAAAGTTTCTCCGTTCTGCCTCCTCCTTGGTTATGAACTTAGAATTTTCTCTCATTGGGAAAAGCCTTCCTTCCATCTTTAACCAATTGCCTCAATGCCCTTACCAAAGCATGAGAAGAAGCCCTGGCTGCTCATGATTCTGCTTGAATAGCCATGACAAAAAGAACCACTCATTTCTCTTCATAGAAAGTAGGTGATAAAATGTGGTTAGAAGCCACCAATCTCTGCACATACCCATCTTGAAAACTTGCTCCCAAATAACTAGGACCATTTGAAATCATTCAAGTCCTGTCTCTCCTCACTTATTGCCTAAAACTTCTGATTAAATGGAAGATACATGACATATTCCATGCCTCCATTCTATCTCCCTTTTGATAGTCAGATGTGCACAGACCTTTCTTTTCTAGACCATGTCATATCCCGGTTTTCCTCCAAGTCCAACTCCAGTCACTTTAATGCAACTGAGAGGTCAGAGCAAGAAGAGGATTGGAGTTCAATGTTGTTTGATTCAATATTTGACTGAGGTTACAAAGGGAGTACAGAAGAGTTTATATATGGAGGGCAGAAGTGCCTAAGATATAGAGTCAGGTAAATGTGTTGGAGGTATGTATGGAGCGAGAATGTACAAGGGTCGGAATGACAGATGGAGAATGGAAATATAAGTACAAAATGACAGACGGAGAATGAAACAGGGAAGAATGACAGTCAGGGAAACAAGGGACAAATGACAGAAGTAAAATGGAGAGTATGTATGAGAGGACAACAGAAGAATATAAAAGTATAAATGAGAGTCCAGAGAACGGAGATACCAAAGTGTGCAAGAATGCATTGGAGTTGTGTCATAATGACTGAAGTTGGACTTGTAGGAAAACTGGGATATGACATTGACTAACTCTTCACATTCCCATCATTCACTCCCTTTGTAATAGACTCTCTTATGAGGATTTCCTCCCCTCCATCACCATCCAGATTTACCAAGATCAATGAGCTGCCCTTCTCATTGTCCTGTAACAATCCAATATTGACTTATTTATTGCCACCTATTATTGCCATCAGTTACAACTTTTACAATGCAACCCTTGGTCTGAACCCCCACTTCCATCAAGTCCATTTCAACAGCCATTCCTGGGGACCCCTTGGCCCAGAACATCCTCGGTTCAACCAATCTTCCTATGTGTATTGATGAGTGGGTCATAGCTGTAATATCTCTTGTCTTTTTGCCTGGTGTGATTTGTATAACATTGCCCCACTCACTGGTCCCACCTGCTGTTGTCAATTTTATGCTTATCTTATCTTATCTGATCATCTTTAAATCTTTGGACTTCAAATATTTCTTCAAGTTATGGACCATCTTTCTATTCTACCAGTCATGTGACATTCTTACCAAATCCTTCTAGAACATTCTATGACATCATTGATGACATCATACTTTAGGGCAAGTATGTACAGCCACTGGCACACAGACCATTAGCACAGCTTTGTATTTGTATATAAACCAATGCCAGTCAACGGAGAACTCCAGTCAAGTTCTCATTGAGTTTCCCCTCCTCACTACTCTTGTCAATATTTTTTGTGTGCACCTGTGTCCAGTATTGGATTAGGGTCAACAACAGAAGAACTTGACTACTCTTTACACACCCACACATCAACACACTCTCCTCATACTTCAGTACACATTTTATCTCTTTGAACATATATCCGGATATGAGGATTAATGCAAGGGATGCCTATGTATCTTTCTTGAAGTCAAGACTTCCGGATATCACCTGATGCTTTAATATGGGCAACCCTTGTAGGCACAATGTTATACCTTAATGTTTGCTTCTCCACAAAGGTCCTTTTGGACATGCCTCAAACAAAGAAAGCCACAAGTACATGCAATGCAAGCAAAGTCATTCACACCAAGTGCATGCATGACAGTTGCAGCCTGTCTAGTATAATGTTACCAGTTAACATTGTTTACATGGTTGTCTGCCGTATTAAATAAGGTTAATGTTGCTGAGCCCATAGTGCACCAGGGCCATTGTCTGCATAAATCCCAGACAATAAATGGATTGTTGCTTGTCAGCTGTGAGAGCACTGTATATCATACTCACAAACAAGTAGTCTTGTGTAAGCGAGGAATTGATGTAGTGGCTATTGACTAGATAACCCAAATGAAGAAGAAACAGGTTAGGAAGCCTGCTGATTACAGATTTTTTTTTATAAGCATCAAGGTCACCACCTATGAAGGACCTTATTTTGAAAACCTCCCACCATACTGGTTCAAAGCCAGTATCCATGACTCCTTCTTTGAAGGGGAATACATCAAAGTTCACAACATCTTCTGGGATTTGGAGCCTACTACTTCCTACACCATAGTAGCCGAATTCAAACAAGTCCTCCCACACCCCATACATTTTTGGTCTGAGGAATACTTAGATCAACTCTACCCACACCAAGCTGTCATTCCACCAGAGGTAGTCCACCCCCCTCTCAGATGATCAAAGCAATTTGTCCACATCCCCACATGCATCCTCATTATCCTCACCAAGAAGACCAGTCATGAACATTGATCCTCCCGCCACTCCCAACCTTGACACCATGATGGCAAACATGAATTCCCTGCTGGTGTCTCTCCAGGCCCAGTTAGGACAAGCAAATGCAAGGGCCAACAAGGCTCTCTAAAAGGCTCAGGCAGCCGAGCATGAGGCTGCCACCACTACACACTGGGCTGTACTTGCTGAAATGGCACAGTCAAACAATAAAAATATGGAGTTTAAAATCTCCAAAAAGGTCAAAGTTATCCCTGATCCAGGACATTACTCAGGGTCCCCCACCAAGTTCAAAACCTGGTGGATGAAAATGAAGATTTATTTAAATCTTAACAAGGAAACATTCACCACTGATAAAGAAAAGGTAATTGCAGTCCTAATGAGAATCGGATCCAAAAAAGGTGACAAGAATGGTGCTGGAGCCTGAGCTCACATCAAATTGTCAAGATAGCCAATAGCACATGGACTACCCCCTATGCCGTGTTCAAAATCGAGGTCAAAAGTAGATTTTGGTCCTCCTTCAATGAAGATATCACTATCAAGCTCTTGAAAAAAGCACAAGGAAATATGGAGCGAATCCAGCACTTCTTGACAGATTAGAAACAGCTCTATCTCAGAGCTAATCCAGATGACTCAGAGGCCATAAGATTGGAGCAATACAAGCTCTGCTTTGAAACAAGAAGGGAATCCTATGTTCCAAAGGTGTCCGGCTCTGGCAGCTGTACATACCCAGGACATGGCAAGCCAATGGACATCTCAGCCCTACAACATGGGTGTTTCAATTGTGGCAAGGAGGGCCACCAGGCTAAGCAGTGTCACAGCCCCCCCAAAAAATGTGACAAGTGTCATTTCCTTGGAGGAGGACATGCTCGAAGGTGTCTGGACTTTAAACAGGTCTGTACAACAAACATGGAAGCTTGCACTGGTCAAGAGCAATCATCAACCTGTACTCCTACTCCTCAGGATACTGCTGGGCTTGGACTTCCTGACCCCACAAGCAACACCTACCAACAGATGAGGGCATTCTTTCACAATGAATATGATATGGAAATGAAGAGCCAGGAAAAAGAATACAGTGCATAAACCTACTGGGTGTTTGTATGCCAAAGGACTCTATTAAGAACTCTATACATAATATTTCTCCTACCATGAATAATAAGTTTAAGTATTTAGAACATTATGGAGCATTGCCTAAGAATGACTTCCTAACTAGGACAATTCCTGTTGTACATTTACCAAAGACTGATGGGATGGCACAAGAAATCACACACTACATGGATAATGCAGGCTTAATTACCCATAATAAAAAAGAAAAAATATTATGTTATCAGAAATCCTGGACTGGGTCATTGTATAATCCATTAAACCAAAAAGAGAAGTCTTGGTGAAGATAGAAGTTTTCCACCCGACAACCAAAGGAAAGAAGTTTGCTGCAGATGCCTTACTGGAAAGTGGTGCTAACAGCATTTTCATTGACAAAGATTGAGCAAGTAAAAGAAAGCTTCCCATGAAAACTCTACCATGACTGATCCCCATGTTTAACATTGATGGATCAAAGAACCAAGGAGGCAGTATTATGCATGCTGTTGAACTCATTGTCCAATTCAAAGGACATTGTGAGAAAGTAGCGGCAGAGATCACTTCGCTAGGAAAAGAATTCAATCATTCTTGGCTATAAATGGCTTGAAATCCACAATTCAAAAATCAAATGGCCTACAGAAAAGGTCACTCTTTCATGTTGTCCCCCATCTTGTCACCTTCTCACTAAAAGAGGTGCCTTTTACATTCCCTCAATGAACAAGAGCAAGGTATCTCCCATGGAGCCTATGAAACCATCAAAGCTTTGGAAAAGCCAAAGGACAATGATAACCCCACAGCGTTAGTGCCAAAACAGTACCATGAATTCCTGGACTGTTTCTCAAAAAAGAAATTGGAATGTCTTCCCATCAGAAAACTATGTGATTATGCTATTGACTTGAAGGAAGGATTTATCCCCAAAAAGGATAAATTGTACAATATGACACCTGTGGAAACTGATGAAGTTAATAGCTTTGTCAAAGACCAGTTACAAAAGGGATATATCCGACCTTTTAAGTCCCCTCAAGCCACACCAGTGTTTTTTATACCAAAAAAGTATGGTAAAAAGTGCATGGTCCAAGACTACAAATATCTCAACAGTGGATGATTAAAAATAGTTACCCACTACCGCTCATTTCTCAACTAGTGGACAAGTTGAAGGGTGCCAAGCTATTCACCAAAATGGACCTCTGATGGGGGTACAACAATATTTGAATCAAAGAAGGCAATGAATGGAAAGCCGCATTCATTACACCAAAAGGAGTTTTTGAACCACTCATAACGTACTTTGGGCAGTGCAATTCGCCTAGTACATTCAAGCAAATGATAAATAAGATCTTTGCTGATATGGACAACAGGATCATCATCTACATCGATGACCTAATGGTTTTCACCAAATCAGATAATATTGAGGAATGCGACCAAATCATTTTGGAAGTCCTATGGAGATTAAAAGAAAACAATCTCTTTATCAAACCTGAGAAGTGCACATTCCACGCCAAAGAAGTGGAATTCTTGGGAATGCTCATAAATGAGTATGGCATCAAAATGGAAGCCAGCAAGGTGGAAGCTGTGAAAGGATGGCCTACACCTTGAAATGTAAAAGGAGTGAGAAGTTTCCTAGGGCTAGCAAACTTCTATTGAAGATTCATCAAAGACTTTTCAGTGATTGCACAACCCCTACACAATCTTACAAAAAAGGAACAAGTGTGGATGTTACGATCCAGGTTGGCACCCGGACAATTCATTTTTCTTTCATCATCTCTTCACGAACCTTCCACCTTGCATTCGGAGGAAGAATGTAGACGCCTAGGACAAGGGTCTACCCTTCATTCACTTACACTTCACCTTTCTAACGGATCCACTATGGAACCACCTTGGACACTTTATGGACCATCCCCACGCTTCGGCAGATGCCTTCTCCCACGCACTGCCTCACTTCTAGACCACCTACACTGCCTCACGCCTAGACTCCCTGCACTGCACTACGCAGCACCCATTGCCTTGCGCAGCACACTGCCCCGCACAGCACGCATTGCCTTATGCAGCACACTGCCCCACGCAGCATACATAGCTTAAGCATTGCCTTACACAGCCCTTACTGCGGCTACTGCCTTATGCAGCCTCCCAGCCTAGTATAAGTAGTCTACCCTCTTCACTGGCATTTCCCCAGCCAGTTCTACACACTTGGATGTACTTCTCTCCTCTAGTACTTTCCTATGCAATCTCTGGTCTCCTGAAGTACTTGTGTG
>JBBPLF010001278.1:0-10248 GCA_038089615.1 Aureoboletus auriporus
GAAAGCCAAGCATGAGTACCTCATTTCATACACTTGTTGGTTAGGACTAGGATCAGGGGTTATTGTGTTTAGTCATACCTAATGTAAAACATGCAAACATGCGGACAGTTTTTTGAGCCACTGTATGATGACTCGTGTCCCCTTACTCATCCAACTGCAGCTCATACTGTGCACATAGCCTTACACAGTATGCAGTCACATAGTTCCTACTGCACACATAGGATTATGCAGTACCTTGCATTGTATAAGTAGCTACCAGACTTCGCCTGTATTCCCCAGCTAGTTCTACGCAATCCAGCGTTGTTACTTAGCACAACCATGAGTCCCAAGTGTGTGCATTGGGTAGTGAGACCTCTCTTCTCTTTGCTTTGCTCACAACAAGTCTCTGAACCACTTCAAGTGTTTGCTATGCTACATTCCGACGCCCAGCATTAACAGTAACTACTTATATGATTGGTGATACTGTGCAATCCTATGTGCGCAGCAGGGCTATATTGCTGCATACTGCATAGAGCGGTGTGCACAGTATTGTGGCTATGTGGGATGAATAAGGGATCATGAGTCATCACATAAGAGAATGATGACGAGGAGGTATTGGTCCATTATGTGTAGGAAATGTGGTTCCGAAGGGTTCCAAGGAAATCCCTGTGGTTCCGGTCAAAGATGAAAGAATTAGACAATGAAACAAAATGGAACATGGTTCTGATGGGTTCTGAAAGAATCCCTGTGGTTCCGGTTGAAGGCGAAAGAGGTGTGATTGTGGTCCCGGTTCGGAACCAGGAAAACTAACAGGGGAAAGAAGATAGGTGTCTTGTGAAGACATGAGAAGAAGTAATGAGCCTGTAGGCATAGGGAAAAGACAGGTCATATGGGAAAACCGTAACATTACCCTCTTTGTAGCGTTGAAGCACCTGCTCAACGATCTGGTCCATCAACCTCTCCTTCATTGGTTTCATAGTTGGTGAAGTCAATGTCTCCATTGGAGAATCCATCATCACGGTCGAGGCCATTGTAAACTGGGCAGTGGGTGCGAATATGTCCATACTCGTTGCACTTCACACATTGTCGATGATGGCATCTAGCTTGCACATGCCCAGGGGCACGTTTGTGACACCAAGGGCAAACATATTTTCCACAGAAGATTCGAACATGGTCTGGTTTCCCACATTGGTGGCAACGGAGTTGTTTCTTAGGGGGACGCGCTGGGATATTGGAAGTGTCAACATTAATGGGGTCTCGAGATGTGCCTGCTCTGTCCAAGGAAGCTGACCTAGTTCCTCGAAAGGAATGGAGTATGGGACGAAGGGTATTTTCTAATGTAAGCAGGATTGCTGGAGGAAGTCCTGGAGGTAACAAGCTCTCATGGGGAGTGAGATTTCGTTGTAGCATGTCCTCAGGGGCAGGAGTGGGCGATCGGGTAGCAACTGGAGAGTCACCTAAAACGTTGGAGGGAGTGGGGGCATGGGTATCGATTTTAGGAGATTTTGGAATGGTGATTGGAGTGGGAAAGTATGTTTGTTCGGGGGAATGAGGAGGTGGGATCTGAAAAACGGGAGAAGGAGTTCTCTCGACAGATACTGGTGTGTCAAGATGGGGGTCGAAGGGTATGGTGCAAGGAGCATCTCCTACGTAGGTCCTATACTCGTGGATACTCATGATGTCAAAGAAGGGCTCTATGATGGATCGGAGCAGGTTCTCGTCGATGCGGTCCACTAGGTGTCTGAACCCTTCCTCATAAAGGAGGTCAAGGATGAGGGAATGCACTTCATCCACTCCGGTTTGCATTACGGACGCGAATTGTTCAGGAGAATCATGGGGAATGAGTTGGTGGGCAGCAAGGCGGATGATTTGGTAAGTTCGGAAGAGGGAGCATAGGTCCTTGGTTTTCTTATCGTAGTTATAGCACAGGTCTAGTTCCATGTGCAGAGTAAGGGCTGGGGTAGTCAAGACATAGGCAAAGAGAATTCTTCACAAGCGAGGGGGAAGACGGTTGGAGCAGATATAGTAGGGATAAGGTAGGTTAAGGTGGTTCCTTTGGGCCATGAGGGATTCATAGGTGTCTCTGGCGATGATACAATTGCAAGGTGTAATCGAAGAGGGGGATTGTTGGGTCATGATTCGTAGTGCCAAGGGCCGCTGCTATACTTCTTGTTACAGAAGTATTGATGTTCAAGGGGATGGGATGGGGGAAGATCATTGCGATAGAGGAAGAAGAACTTGTAGAAGGGTAGACCGGGTTGGAATTCAAAGTCTCTCTTTCAGAGCATTTACTGGGGAAAGTCTTTTGGTCGGGTGGACTTATATTCATTCAGAAGTGTTTGTGCATATTGGAGGTTTCCTTCCGGTTCCCAGGTATTTTCTGCTGCGGAGTATCCTTTCCAGGATACGAGAACTGCCTTTGTCCTCATGTTCCGTGGTGTGAGAGAATGGAATCTATTTCATATTCTTCTTCTCCACCGATCAGCTCAGGCAGTGGATCCAAGAAGTTGGGGCCGTGTTCCGCAGTCTCTTGATAAGGGGATAGGAGGGAGGCGTGGAAAACGTCATGTACAGTATCTTCCAGGTCGGTGGCAGTTTAAGGTGGTATGATACAGAGGAGATAACCTGTGTGATTTCAAATGGTCCCTCTCGTTTAGGGGATAGTTTTCTTGATAGGTACCACAGTTGAAGGTTCCTTCCTTCCAGCCAGACCTTGTCTCCGACTTCCCAGGGGCGGAACTTAGAAGAGGTTCATTCCTTCATGATCTGTTGGGTTTTCTCATGTTCAGTGAGGGCTTCCCGTTGGGCTTCCTCTAATTCTGATAGGTGTGTTTCCAGAGCTGGGAGGAACATTTTTCTGATTGGAGGATAGGAGCAGGGTTCATATCCCAAGATGAGGGAGAAAGGAGATCTCAGGGTGGAGGAGTGGATGGTGGAATTATGGGAGAATTCCACCATTGGGAGTAGTTCTGCCCATTGTTCTGGGTGTCCATCGCAGAATATGTGCAGGTAGGTCTCAAGTTCTTGATTTACTTGCTCGGTTTCTCCATCAGTTTGGGGATGGTATGCGGACGAGAGTTTTAGATCGTATTTTAGGAGTCTGGCAAGTTCTCGTGCAAAGGCAGATGCAAATTGGGGTCCCCTGTCGGAGATGCAGTAGTCATGGAGTCCGTAGTGTTGGAATATATTTGTGAAAAATAGTTGGGCAACTCTGGTGGCATCAATGGTTTTGTGACAAGGGATGAGAATTACCCCCTTTGTAAGGCCATGATCGACCACGACCATGATAGAGTCAAAGGTGAGGGAAAGTGGGAGGTTGGTGATGAGGTCAACAGAAACCTGCTGAAAGGGGCAGGTGCAGGTGGATGGGAGCAGTGTCAGTGCAGGGGCGGTAGGATGGGTGTTCACTTTATTAGCTTGGCAAACTGTGCAACCCTGGACAAATTTGCGGATGAAGGTGGTCATGCCAGGCCACCAGTAATCACGTTGCATCAGGTTGGTGGTGTGGAATATTCTGCCATGTCCTCCATGGTCGCTTTCGTGTGTGAGGCAGACAAGCCCCTGTCGTGCTGGTTCCAGAATGTAGAGTCAGTGTTTGTAATGTAGCATCCCATCGGTGTATTCCCAGTCGTGTGGTTGGAATTTAGTGATCAGGGGAGTGCCCTCGTTTAGTGCTTTAAGGGCGGTGACAACCAGTGGGTCGGATGGGGTGGATTCAGCAATTTTCTTAACCAGGGCGAAGTTGAGGGTGCAGATGAATATGTCTTTGGGGAGGAGGGTAACTTCCTGATTATTGGTGGAAGTGTCCACAGTGTCCTGGCGAGACAGAGTGTCAGCAGGTCCTATTTGTGTTCCAGGCACGGGGAAAAGTGAAGGTTAAAGTCCTGGAGGAATAACATCCATCGTGCCTGTCTCCTAGAGAGTTTCTGTGGTTCCTTGAAATACGCAAGGTTTTTGTGGTCAGTAATGACCATTACTGGGAGTCCTGTTCCCTGTAAGTAGTATTTCCATTCTTCCAGGGCGTGAATTACCCCAAGAAGTTCCCAATCGTAGATGTCATAGTTTCGTTCTGCCAGTGAAAGGGTTTTAGAGAGATAAGCGCAAGGGTGCAAGTCGCCATTGCTATCATTTTGCATGAGGATGGCTCCTATGGCTGTTAGAGAGGCGTCTGTCATAATGGTGAAGGGTTTTGTGACGTCGGGCATTTGGAGGACAGGTTTCTGAGTGAAGGTCCACTTGATGGCTGAGAAGGCTTCATCGCACTCCTTGGTCCATTCCCACTTCGCTCCTTTCCTGGTTAAGTCGTGTAGGGGTTTTGCCTTGGTGGAAAAGTTCGAAATGAACTTTCAATAAAAGTTGCAGAATCCAATAAATGATCGGACTGCTTTAACCAATTGGGGTGGTTGTCATTCATTGATGGCCTTTGGTTTTACTGGATCCATCTGGATCCGGTCTGCTCTGATGATCATTCCGAGATATTCCACCTCCACTTTATTGAAGGAACACTTTTTCAGTTTCAAGGATAAACAGTGTTCTTGGAGTCTTTGGAGGACTCAACGAGTTTGTTCCTGGTGTACTATTGGGTCACTAGAATGGATGAGGATATCATCCATGTAGATGATCAACCATCCTTTGGCTAGGAGATCCGCGAAGATGTGGTTCATCAGGGCTTGGAACGTTGCTGGAGAGTTACACATGCCGAAGAACATTATGGTCAGCTCAAAGAGTCCCATGGGTGTTATGAATGCAGCCTTCCATCTGTCCTGTGGTTTGATGAGGATGTTGTTATATCCCCATTGGATATCCATTTTGGTGAAGATAGATGATCCCTTGAGTTGGTTGATGAGGTTGGAGATGAGTGGGAGTGGGTAGGCATTTTTGATGGTATGGGAGTTGAGATACCAGGAATCCTGGCAGGGTCGTATGGATCCATCTTTCTTTGGTACAAAGAAGAAAGGGGATGCTTGTGGAGATTTGGATGGGACTATTTTCCCAGATTTTAGATGTTCGTCAATGAAATCTTTACAGGCCTCTTTCTCCTTGGGGTTCAGAGGGTATACCTTGGCTACCTTGGGTATGAAGGTTGTGTTGAGGTCCACTCCATGGTCAAATGGTCAAGAGGGTGGTAACTCATCTCTTTCTCATTCGGCAAAGACATCAGCGAAGTCTTTGTATTCTGGTAGGAGCTTTTCTTCCTTAGGGTTTTCTTGGGCAGCAAGTTCTGTGGCGATCGTGGTTTTTCTGATGAGGGTTTTGATCCTGTTATCAATTCTCTTCCTCCACAGCTTGGCTATCTTTCCATCGGGGTCTAGTTTCAGATACTGGATGAGGTGCCTTTGATATACTGCTTTTGGTGAGTTGTGTCGTGGAGTTCTCGGTTTATCAGGAAGGGTGACTTCTCCAGTGGTCCAATTTATTGTTGGATTGGTCTCTCAGAGCCACGTTATTCCGAGAATCAAGTTTTCTTTTCCGCAATTGATAACAAGGAAGTCTCTTTTCTCATTCACTTCTCCAATCTGAACCATGAGGGTGACTTTGTGGCGGATTATTCCTCCAATATTTGGGGATCCATCCACATTGTGGGCTTTCTTGGGTTTGTCTAGTCGGATTTGTTTGTAGCCTTTCTTCTTCACTAGATTGCGATCTATGAAGTCTTTGCTTGCTCCACAATCTACGAGGGCAAATGTGTCGACAATTTGGTCATTCTCTTGTTTGAACAGTGAAATAGGAATTCAAATAGATTCACTGTTTGGATCGGACAAGAATACTGGTGCTATAACTTCAGGATGGGAGAGCGTCAACCCTTTCCTCCTTCCTAAAAATCCTTCTTTGGGATTTCTTCTTCTTTGACCTGGGTTGTGGCAATGATTTCCAGCTTGTCGATGTCGTAGAGGATGTTGAGTGTGTGTACAAGTTCCTCCTCAGTGATACCCCTTCCTTTAAGAGTGTCCTGGTACTCTTCGAACTTGGTCTTTCGGACATGTTCGTTTCTGGCTGGGTTCCTTTGCAGGCGAGGGGGGGTCCAGTTGTTGCTCTTTCCTTGTCCCTCAGGACGTTTGTCTCAGGGGTGGTTCCTGGTGTGGCACCCTACCCGGTGGCATTTGAAACATTTGTTGTTCCTCATGTGTTCTGCCTTTTCTACTGGTGAAAGTTTGGTGAAGTTGATGCGTACGATGTTGACATCCATAGCATTCGGGCCTCTGGTAGGTCTCCCTTTGACCTGGAAGTCTACTCTTTGTCCTTTTTGCAGATCCTCTATCCTCTTGTTTTGAGCATGAAATACTCCGGAAAGTCTGAGCCATTCCAAAAGTTTATCAGGAAGTGTTACAGTTTTCCCCTATAACCCATCTTTTCCCTATGCTTACAGACTCATTGTTTCTCCTTGTATCTTTGCAAGACACCTATCTTCTTCTCCTTATTAGTTTCCTTCACACTCTCACCTCACTTGTTGAGTCACGCTTTACTTGTTGAGTCACAATTTACCTTTTCTTACATAACGGACCAAATCCCTCCTCATCATCATTCTCCTTATATGATGACTCGTGTCCCCTTACTCATCCAAACATAGCCCATACTGCGCACATAGCCTTACGCAGTACGCAGTCACATAGCCTTGACTGCGCACACTGGATTGCACAGTATCATACATCGTATAAGTAGCTACCAGACTTCGCCTGTATTCCCCAGCTAGTTCTACACAATCCAGCATTGTTACTTAGCACATCCATGAGTCCCAAGTGTGCGCATTGGGTAGTGAGACACTTCTTCTCTTTGCTTCGCCCACAACAAGTCTTCAAACTACTTTGAGTGTTCACTGTGCTATGTTCCGACGCCCAGCGTTAACAGGAAGAGGGTTGATGGAGAGGATCTTGGTGGAGATGTCCAGGTCCAGTCCTTTTATAAGGTAGTTTATCTTGGTGACTTCATCGTCGATTCCTGCTATGGCTTCTGCAGCCTGGAAGGCAGTGATGTAGTTGGTGTATCCAGTATCACTCTTCCCTTGTTGTACCAGTTTGTCCAACTGATCCCTTGCTTGGTTTTTGTAATTGAAGGGGAAGAAGGTCTTCTCGAATAGTTCCATGAGCTTGGTGAAGGAGAGGTCCTTCAATGTATTGTTGGCAAGCTGAACATAGATTGATTCGGAGAAGGTGCTTCCTCGACCTTTGCTGATCTTAGCGAGGGTGGTTAGGACCTTGGCATTCTCGTTGTAAAATTTCTGATTCATGTTGAAGTAGGCAGTCATGGCCATCTTCCAATGTATTGCATCCTTCAGGTCCCCAGAGAATTCTGCGGGTAGTCCGGCTTTAAGTTCAACATCTTTGTTTCCATGATCCAACATTTCTATATCAGGATTTGGGTCTTTGGGTGGTGGGGGTGGCGGTTGTCTGGGAAAGGGGGGAGCGTCTTGGATCCTCCAGTCCTCAGTAGGGATTGGTGCTGGAAGAGCAAAGAGTGCAGATGGTGTTTGGATATCGTCTGAGGATTCAGAAGGGGGATGTATGGTCCGTCCTCGTCGTGATCCTTGTCCAGAAATGGTGGGCGTATCTTTCTATCAGGTGACAGAGATAGAGTTGAAGAGCTAGTTCTTTTGTTAACGATTGTTACGATTTTCCCTTATAACCCCTCTTTTCCTTATGCCTATGGACTCATTGTTTCTCCTCGTGACTTTGCTAGACAACTATCCTCTTCTCCCTATTAAGTTTCCTTCACTTTCCCAACTGACATTAGGGTGACACCCAACTGACATTAGGGTAACTCCCAACCGACATTAGGGTGGCACCCAACTGACATTAGATAACGCCCAACCGACATGTTACGTCATATGTTACTTCTCCTTACTTAACGGACCAAACCTCTCCTCATTGCCATTCTCCTTATATGGTGACTAGTGTTCCTTTACCCACTGATACATAGCTTATACTGCGCACATCACCTTATGCAGTGCACAGTCCCATAGCCTCTACTGCGTTCACTGGATTGCGCAGTATCACACCTAGTATAAATAGTTACAAGACTTCGCCTGTATTTCCCCAGCTAGTTCTACGCAATCCAGCATTGTTACTTAGCACATCCACGAGCCCCAAGTGTGCGCATTGGGTAGTGAGACATTTCTTCTCTTTGCTTTGCCCACAACAAATCTTCGAACTACTTCGAGTGTTCGCTGTGCTACGTTCCGACGCCCAGCGTTAACAAAAGAACTAGCTCTTCAACCTCATCTCTGTCTCCTGACAGAAAGATACGCCCACCATTTCCGGACAAGGATCTCGACGAGGACGGACCATACGTCCCCCTTCTGATTCATCAGACGATACTCCTACGCCAACCTCTCTCTTCGCTCTCCCAGCACCAATCCCCACCGAGGACTGGAGAATCCAAGAGGCACCACCAATCCCTAGACAACCGCCACCCCCACAACCTGAAGAACCCCACTCCGACATAGAAATGTCTGATCACGGAAGCAAAGACATAGAACTCAAGGCCGGACTCCCAGCAGATTTCTCTGGAGATCTGAAAGATGCGATTCATTGGAAGATGGCCATGACTGCCTACTTCAATATGAACCAAAAGTTCTACAACGAAAATGCCAAAGTCCTGACTGCCCTCGCAAAGATGAGCAAGGGGCAAGGAAGCGCTTTCTCGGAATCCATTTACATGCAGCTGGCCAACAACACCATCAAAGATCTCACCTTCGCCAAGCTCATGGAATTGTTTGAGAAAACCTTCTTCCCCTTCGACTACAAGAACCAAGCCAGGGACCAGCTAGACAAGTTGGTACAGATAGGGAAGAGTGATGCCAGATACACCAACTACATCACTGCCTTCCAGGCCGCAGAGGCCATAGCGGGAATAGACGACGAATTAACCAAGATAAACTACCTCATGAAGGGACTGGACCCTGACATCTCCACAAAAATCCTCTCCATCAACCCTCTTCCTGACAAACTCTCCGAATGGCTTAGACTTGCCGGAATATTCCATGCTCAGAACAAGAGAATAGAGGACCTACGAAAGGGACGAAAGATAGACTTCCCGAACAAAGGAAGATCTACCAAAGACCCTAATGCAATGGACGTGGACGCCGTTCACATCAGTTACACCCAGCTCTCACCAGTAGAAAGAGCGGAACACATGAAGAACAACAAGTGTTTCAAATGCCACCGGGTAGGATGCCACTCCAGGAATCATCCCCGAGACAAACGTCCAGAAGGACAAGGAAAGAGCAACAACTGGGCCCCTCCTCGCCCGCAGAGGAACCCCGCTAGGAAAGAACAGGTCAGAAAGACCAAGTTCGAAGAATACCAGGACACCTTAAAAGAAAGGGGTGTCACTGAGGAGGAACTCGTATGCACATTCGACATCCTCTACGATATCAGCAAACTGGAAACCGTTGCCACAACCCAGGCTGAAGAAGAAGAGATCCCAAAGAAGGATTTTTAGATGGGAGGAAAGGGTTGATGCTCTCCAATCCCGAAGTAATAGCACCAGTATTCTTGTCTGACCTGAACAGTCAATCTATGCGAATTCCTGTTTCTCTGTTCGAACAAGAAAACGACCAAATCGTCGACACGTTTGCCCTCATCAATTGTGGAGCAAGCAGAAACTTCATAAATCACGATCTAGTGAAGAAGAAAGGCTATAAACAAATTCAACTGGATAAACCAAAGACTGCACAAAACGTCGATGGATCCCCAAATACAGGAGGAATTATACGTCACAAAGTAATCCTCACCATTCGAATCGGAGAAGTAAACGAGAAGAGAGAATTCCTTGTTATCAACTGCGGAAAGGAAAACCTAATCCTCGGTATAACTTGGCTTCGAGAAACCAACCCCTCAATAAACTGGACCATAGGAGAGGTCACCTTACCTGACAAAACGAAAACCCCACGACATGACTCCCCAAAAGCAATATGTCAAAGGTACCTTGTCCGATATCTGGACCTAGACCCAGATGAGAAAATAGCCAAAATGTGGAGGAAGAGAATAGACAAAGAAATAGAAACCCTCAGGAAAACCACAATCGCCACTGAGTTGGCCATCCAAGAAAAACCAAGGAAGAGACACTTCCATCTGAATACAAAGACTTTGCCGATGTCTTTGCTGAACGAAAAGGAGACGAGTTACCACCTTCCCGACCATTTGACCATGGAGTAGACCTTGACTCAACCTTCGTACCAAAAGTGGCCAAAGTGTACCTCTTGAATCCCAAGGAGAAGGAAGCCTGCAAGGATTTCATCGATGAACATCTGAAATCCGGAAAAATTATCCC
>JBBPLF010001279.1:0-10240 GCA_038089615.1 Aureoboletus auriporus
CAAGCGGAAAATTAATCCCTCTCCCTATTCCCACGAAGCCATGGACAGACATCTCCGTGGACTTCATCACCGATCTTCCCCCCTCCAATGGCTTCGACACGGTCCTAGTCATAATCGATAAACTAAGGAAAGAAGCCGAATTCGTTCCCACGGTCAAGTCCATGACAGCCCTGGGAACCGCTAAACTATATAGGGACAACGTGTGGAAACACCACGGACTTCCATCTTTTGTCGTTTCGGATCGCGGCCCACAATTCACCGCACAATTCACAAAGGAACTGAGTTCCATGCTTTCGATCGAACTCCACATGTCAATGGCGTTCCATCCCCAAACGGATGGACAAACCGAGCGGTTGAACCACGAATTACAATCATTCCTACGTATCTTCACACACGAAAAACAAGATGAATGGGCAGATTGGCTAGCCATCGCCCAGTTTAGTTACAACAACCACGTTCATTCCGCCACCGGCACTTCCCCGTTTTCGTTGACGAAAACATACGTACCACGCATGGGCATTGAACCCAAAACATCCTCTTCCCCCGCAGCAACGGACTTTGCTACCAAACTTCAAACAACGCTTGACAACCTGAAGAAGGCCCAAGCTGAAATGAAGAAACACGCGGACGAGCTACACTCCGACGCACCTTCCTTTACAGTCAGACAACGTGTCTGGCTATCCACGACCAATCTCTGCCTTCCCAGGCAGTCTAAGAAACTGACGGAACGCTGGATTGGACCTTATTTAATTACGGCATCGGCAGGACCGAATGCCTATACACTCGCTTTACCAAAGACGATGCGCATTCACCCGACGGTGAACGTTAGCCGCATCAAACCATATTTAGAAAAATTCCCTTTTCAACCTTCGGCAACCCCAGGGCCGGTCAACGTAACCGACGAAGGGCACGAAGAATACGAAGTTGACTATGTCGTCGACTCTCGTCTCCGGTGTGGGCGCATCGAATTCCTCATCCATTGGAAGGGCGAAAACGAAGAAGATCGTACATGGGAACCGGCATCTCATCTTAAAAACGCGAGAGCGTCTATTGCCGACTTTTACAAGTCACACCCCTCCGCCCCGTGCAGGCTCAACATGACGCGCACCCTCTTTGACGGACTATTTAAACCATTTGAAAATCTGACAACGGTCGAACATCCACCTTTCTCTCGCCTGGAAGTTGAGGACTAGAAGGGGGGTAATGTTGTCAATTTTACGCTTATCTAATCTTTTCAAGTCACGGACCACTTTGGTTCTCACGGTCACGTGACATTCTTAGGTAATCATTCCAGAACATTCCATGACGTCATACCTTAGGGCAGACTTGTATAGCCACACACGCACGGACCAGTAGCACAGCATCTGTATAGTATATAAACCAATGCATCTCAATGTAGAACTTCAGTCAAGTTCTCATTGAATTTCCCCTCAACTCCTCTTGTCTCTTAGTCAGTATCGACTGTGTGCGCCTGTGTCCAGTATTGGATTAGGGTCGACAACAGATCTGGTGTCACGAGTCTGGTTTTCCGTGTCGTCTCCGGGTCTGGTGACGGAACGGTGCAGATTTGGGATTCCGAAACGATCTATCGTGGCTGCACCATTTGGCATCTATAATGCTCAATGTCTGGCCTCCTTTCCACACAGCTTCCATTGTTGAGAATCTTAGTATTCACATTTAATATTTCATATTACATAACCAAGATTCTAGGCCTGTCACATGACAAGTCACCTGATTGCATGACACATTTACTTGTGTACATAATCAGAGACTAGACCTGCTGACATATTCGCTTATGTATAGGGTCTAGACCACTTAGTCATCACACGTGACTTTGAGGCCTTTATGCTATTCATTATGGGGTCATATTACTTCAGATGACATCATAGATAAGAGCGACTTATGCCATTGGATGTCTTTATAGACACTGGATAAGTCTTTTATGCTATTGGTTCTTACTATAGATATCGTAGCCACCTTCACACCATTGGTCAGTATTTATATCTGACATGGCCTAATTTGTAGGTACAGCCCTTCTGGCCATCCTTTCCCCTTTCTTTAGAGTCTTATACAGTGATTTCTTCACTGAGCCACTACACCTCTGAGCTGTTCCACATCTCCACCCGACTATACTACCTTTGACTCTCTAGTTGGAGGCTCTTTTATACTTTTGATTACTATCTTGGGATTTTCCACCTGAAGTGTGAGTATTCCCACACTTTGCTACTCCCTTAACTTGCGACTTCGGGTTTATTCCTGAAAAATTTAAATGAGCAGGCTGAGGCAAGTCACAAGTGTGATAGAATTGCTCAGAATATGTGGGACAACTATCAGTGCATCCTTCAAGATTGTTGTCTTGATTTGGACAGCTCTGATGAGAATGATGACAATTATTTAGATGATGATATCTATGCATTCTGATCATGTCAAATATGTTAAATAGATGTTTCCTGTTATGCTTGACTTGGGTAGAGATGATTGTAGACCTGGTCGGTTCAAGGGTTCTGTCTAAGACAAATGTTCATCATAGATGGTTCAGGGGTTCAAGGGGGGTCTTTCAACAATAAGACAATCATTGGTGGTTTCAAGGGTTTCGAGGGAGTGTCCACTCAGAGTAGGACGAAGATTACAAGGGAGACAAGGGATCCGAGGGATCAGAGACAATGCAAGGTATGATGCTATTCCAGGTAGGTCAAGCATGAGGTACATTGTTAGTATCCTAAGGTTTATATAGGGGAAGGAAGAAGGAATTACTAAGCAATAGAATGCAAAGGAAATCCAGAGAATGTTTAGTAATACACAGCAAGTGAGATAAAAGAGGGAATGGTGATGTCAAGTGGGCTGTACAGTGAGACATGTGTCCAATAAAAACGCATGGAAGAGTAAGCAACATGACAAAAGGAAAAATGGATAGGGGTGAATCATAACATTACCCCTGGAGTATGTTCGAAGCTATGAAGAGAACAATAAAGAAAAGAAATCAGAAGTCATAGTCCGCACCTGGTGAACTGGTGATGTTCACTATTGCAGTGTCGTCCCAAACATCATCTCCATGATCTTCATCAGCATAGGAAGTGTCCTTGAAGGAAGGGGATTGGGACCGCTGACGAGACTGGATAAGGGGGCAGTCCGAGTATCATCTGCTACATCTCCAGGTGCAGCGATGGTGACGAGGGGTCGAGGCATTTGCAGAGATCATATGGGAAACATAGAAGTGTGGAGGAGGAATGGGAATGGGGTTGATAGAGGAAGTACTGGTTATGGAGGAGACAGTATTCTGGGGGGAGCAACAATGCCAGGGACACTGTGAGGCGACATGTCCAGGTCGAATGATTCTGCAATGACAACAATGATAGTCGGGGCAATTGGCCATAAAGTGGCCTTCTTGTTGACAGTGAAAACAGCAGTCGGTAGGATTAGAAGGAGGTCATTGTCCTTCGGCTTCTTTCCAGGCGGCAAAGGAGCTGAATCCCGGGGGTAGTTGTTACGCTCAACTTGGGTAGAGGTGGACGTAGACCTGGTCAGTTCAAGGGTTCTGTCTAGGATGAACATTCATCATAGATGGTTCAAGGGTTCAAGGGTTCTTCCAATGATAAGACGATCATCAGTGGTTTCAAGGGTTTTGAGGGAGCGTCCACTCGGAGTAGGATGAGGACTTCAAGGAAGACAAGGGATCCGAAGGATCAAGGACGATGTACAAGGGATGATGCTATTCCAGGTAGGTCAAGCGTGTGGTACATCATTGATATCGTAGGGTTTATATACAGAAGAGAAAAGGGAATTACTAAGCAATAGAATGCGAAGGAATTCCTAAGAATGTTTAGTAATACACAGCAAGTAAGACAGAAGAGGAAACAATGATGTCAAGCGGGCTGTACAGCAAGACATGTGTCCGATAGGAACGCATGGAAAGGTAATCAGGATGACAAGACATCTGATGGGAACGCTTGGAGAAGTAAGCAAGATGACAAGAGAAGGAAAATGAATAGGGGTAGATCATAACAGTAGTAATTGTTGGGCTATGGCAATGGCCATCCGTTCAGCCTGTTGTTTCTTGACAGTGACTTTGGTGGAAGATGCAGATGGTATAGAGGGGACCAGAGAAGGGGAGGGGAAGATAGGGAGTGGAGTACCTGTCTGTTGTTTGTTCCATGCTTGGGCTTCTCCTAAGTCTTGGTGGTAACGGTTGATTTCGGAGATAGCTAGAGGCATTTGTAATTGGTAGAGGGTGGCAAGAAGGTTTCCTTTGGTCTGGGTATGGATTTGTCAAAGGATGCTGGTGCGAGAAGCAATACTCTCATTAGATGAAGCCAATGAGAGTAGGTTTGCAAGATGTTGGTTTTGCAAAAAGGCTTGGTGGAGGTTCCACAGAGGGGATTCCATGTCGAAGTGGCTGCTGAAATAGAGGGTCATTTGGGGATTGGGGATTTGTTTGGCCATAAGATCTAAGGCTGCAGCAGTAGGGACTTCCTGGGTACAGAAGGCGGAGAGGGGGAGATCTACGGATTGGACTGGGTTGTAGAGTGGTGTAGGAGGGATGTTGTCAACGTTAGAGCCCCATGATTCGGTGCTCCAGGGTTCAGGGGGTGCAGGGGAAGAAGGACGGGAAGAAAGTCTATCAGATAAAGGTATAGTGATAGAAGAAATGGAAACAGAAGGGGTAGGGGTGGTACTATAGATTGGTGAGAGTAAATAATGGGCATAGTGTCGGTCAGTGAGTTTACAATTCATAGTGCCAGGGACAGTGGTCATATTTCTTGTTGCAGAAGTATTGATGTTCAAGGGGATGAGATGGGGGGAGATTGTTGCGATAGAGGAAGAAGAATTTGTAGAAAGGAAGTCTGGGTTGGAATTCGAAGTTTCATTTATGAAGCATTCTTCTGGAAGATGGAAGGGTGACGATTTTTATAGTCAAGGAGGGCAGACTTTGCATGTTTTAAGTCATGCTCAGGAACCCATGAGTCATCCTCGGCTGTGTATCCTTTCCATCAGATCAGGAAAGACTGACAGGATGGGGTTCCCCTGTGGCATAGAATTTTCTCAATTTTATATTCTTCCTCTCCAGCAATAAGGTCAGGTGGTGGTGCAGGGAAGTTTGGGCTGTGTATGTTGTTTTCGTGATAGAATAATAAGAGAGAAGCGTGGAACACAGGGTGAATTTTCCAAGTTTGGGGTAGTTGGAGTTGGTAAGAGATTGGGGATAGGACCTTAACAATGGTAAAAGGTCCTTCTCATTTCGGTGTGAACTTTGGGTTGGTGATAGACCACTTTAAGTTCTGTGCTTCTAGCCAAACCTTGTCTCCTTTTTGGAAAGAGGAAAGTGTTTTCTTGGTTTGGGAGGCCATGACTTGTCTTGCTAGTTCATGGGCAGCAAGGGCTTCATTATGGGCAGAAGTGAGAATTTTCAATCTTTCTTCAACAGCAGGAAAGGTGGTTTCAGGGAGGACAGTGGGTAGGGCATGGGGTTCATATTCCATCATGAGATAGAATGGGGATTGTTGGGTGATGGAATGAGGGCGGTGATTATGAGTGAATTCAGCGTGGGAGATAGAGTCGGACCACGAGGTGGGATTATTTCCGCAGAAGATGCGGAGATATGTTTCTATCTCTTGGTTTACTCATTCAGTTTCACCATCAGATTGTGGGTGATAGGCAGTGGATAAGGACAGGTTGTAACCAAGAAGTCTTCTGAGTTCTTTTGTGAAAGATGAGGCGAATTGGGGACCATGATCGGAAATGATCTTGTTGTATAAGCTGAATCATTTGTAGACTTTGTGGAAAAATAGAACAGTGATTCCTTTGGCAGTGATGGTTGTCTTGGTGGGGCAAAGAATTACCCCCTTAGTAAGCCCATAGTCAACCATGACCAAGAGACAATTGAAGCCAGTAGAGGGGGGAAGTGTTAATGCTGGGCATCGGAACATAGCACAGCGAACACTCGAAGTAGTTCAAAGACTTGTTGTGGGCGAAGCAAAGAGATAAGAGTTCTTACTACCCAATGTGCACACTTGGGGCTCGTGGAAGTGCTAAGTAATAATGCTGGATTGCGTAGAACTAGCTGGGGAATATAGGTTGAGTTGAGTAACTACTTATATGATTCATGATACTGCATAATTCTATGCATACAGCAAGGGCTATGTTGCTGCGTACTGCGTAAGGCGGTGTGCACAGTATCAAGGCTATGTGGGGATGAATAATGGATCACAAGTCATCATATAAGGAGAATGATGACAAGGAGGAATTGGTTCATTATGTAAGGAAATGTGGTTCTGGTCGAAGGCAAAAGGGTTAGACTACTAAGTAAAATGGAATGTGGTTCCAAAGGGTTCCAAAGGAATCCCTGTGGTCCCAGTCGAAGGTGAAAGGTTGCGGTTGTGGCTCCGATGGGTTCTGGTTCAGAACCAGGAAGATTAACAAGGAAAAGAAGATAGGTGTCTTGCGAAGACACGAGGAGAAGTAATGAGTCCATAGACATAGGGAAAAGATGGGTCATAAGGGAAAACCGTAACATTACCCCCTTTGTAGTGTTGAAGCACCTGCTCAACGATCTGGCCCATCAATGTCTCCCTCATTGGTCTCGTAATTGGTGAAGTCGATGTCCCCATCGGAAAATCTGTCATCACAGTCGAGTCCATTGTAGACAGGACAGTGGGCGCAAATGTGCCTGTACTCATTGCACTCCGTGCATTGTCAACGGTGGCATTGGGCTTGTACGTGTCCAGGGGTGCGTTTGTGACACCAAAGGCAAACATATTTCCCACAGAAAATGTGAACATGGTCTGGTTTTCCACATTGGTGGCAATAGAGTCGTTTCTTAGGGGGGTGTTTAGGGATAGTGGAAGTGTCAATGTTGATGGGGTTTTGGGAAGTGCCTGCGCCATCCAAGGAAGCTGATCTGACCCCTTGAAAGGAACGGAGTATGGGACGAAGGGTATTTTCTAACATGTGCAGGGTTGCTTGGGGAAGTCCCGGGGGTAGCAAGCTCTCATGGCAAGTAAGAGCTTGTCGTTGCATGTTCTCAGGGGCAGGAGTGGGCAAACGAGTAGCAGCTGGAGAGTCTCCTGAAATGTTGGAGGGAGTGGGAGCATGGGTATCAATCTTAGGGGATTCCAGAATGGAGATTGGAGTGGGAAAGTATGTTCGTTCGGGAGAGCAAGGAGGTGGAATCTGGAGAGCAGGGGAAGGGGTCCTCTCGACAGACACTGGTGTGTTCAGGTGGGGATCAAAGGATATGGTGCAGGGGGCATCTCCTACATAGGTCCTGTACTTGTGGACACTCATGATGTCAAAGAATGGCTCCACAATGGGTCAGAGGAGGTTCTCGTCAATGTGATCTACTAGATGTCCGAATCCTTCCTCATAAAGGAGGTCGAGGATTAGGGAGCACGCTTCATCTACTTTGGTTTGCATAGTGGATATGAATTGTTCTGGAGAGTCATGGGGTATGAGTTGGTGGGCAGCAAGATGGATGATTTGGTAGGTTCAGAAGAGGGAGCACAAGTCCTTGGTTTTCTTATCGTAGTTATAGTGCAGGTCTAGTTCCATGCATAGGGTAAGAGCTGGGATGGTCAAGACGGAGGCGAAGAGGATTCTTTGCAGGTGAAAGGGGAGACAGTTTGAGCAGATATAGTAGGGGTAGGGTAGTTCAAGGTGGTTTCTTTAGGCCATGAGGGATTCATAGGTTCCTCTGGCCATGATGCAGTTGTGATGTGTAGTCAAAGAGGGGGGTTGCTGGGTCATGATTCGTAGTACCAGGGGCAGTTGCTGTATTTCCTGTTACAGAAGTATTGATGTTCAAGGAGGTGAGACGAGGGAAGGTTGTTGCGATAGAGGAAAAAGAACTTGTAGAAAGGGAGACCTGGTTGGAATTCAAAGTTTCTCCTTCAGAGCATTTACTGGGGGAAGTCTTTTGGTCGAGCGGACTTATATTTGTCCAAGAGTGTTTGTGCATGTTGGAGGTTTCCTTCTGGTTCCCAGGTATTTTCTGCTGTGGAATACCCTTTCCAGGATACTAGATACTGCCTTCATCCTCGTGTTCTGCAGTGTGAGAGAATGGAATCTATCTTGTATTCTTCTTCTCCGCTGATCAGCTCGGGCAGTGGATCCAAGAAGTTGGGGCTGTGTTCCGCAGTCTCTCAATAAGGGGATAGGAGGGAGGCGTGGAAGACATCATGTATTTTCCAGGTCGGTGGTAGTTTAAGGTGGTACGATACAGGGGAAATAACCTGTGTGATTTCAAATGGTCCTTCCCACTTAGGGGATAGTTTTCTTGATAGGTACCACAGTCGAAGGTTCCTTCCTTCCAGCCAAACCTTGTCGCTGACTTCCCAGGGGCAGAACTTAGAGGAGGTTTATTCCTTCATGATCTGTTGGGTTTTCTCATGCACAGCAAGGGCTTCCCATCGGGCTTCCTCTAATTCAGATAGGTGTGTTTCCAGGGCAGGGAGAAACATCTTTCCAATTGGAGGATAAGAGTGGGGTTCGTATCCCAAGATGAGGAAGAAGGGGGATTTCAGGGTTGAGGAGTGGACAGCGGAGTTGTGGGAGAATTCTGCCATAGGAAGTAGTTCTGTCCATTGTTCCAGGTGTCCATCGCAGAATATGTGCAGGTAGGTCTCGAGTTCCTAATTTACTTATTTGGTTTCTCCATCAGTTTGGGGATTGAAACAACCAACACCTACTAGCAGTATCAGAAGTTGTACTAGGCCAATAGTAGTGGGTCAAGTAGCAATTGAAGTTGTTGGGGAAACTCCAAGAGGACAAGACTAGTGTCCTCTGGCGGCTCTTTGGCCTTTATATGTACTGTATATACTAGATAGGGGTTTACATGTATGTACACTACATCTGTAGATATCCTATGCTACAGTGCTTGGTACATGAGTCAAGACATAGCCATAGTATGGAAGCATAACATATGTATGTAGCATGTAAGTCTAGGTTCGTGGCTAGGTCAATAATATATCATACATGTGTAGGGTAGTACCCTTAATGATTAGCTTAATAATAGTACAGATCTGAGTCTAGACTAAAGTGTAGTGGTCTAGACTAACATGTGTACACTGGTCTAAGGTATATATGTAAGGATTGGTCTAGAGTCCATTGCTATTGTTGTTCTGTCCAATTGCAATGTCCAGAAGTTTGAGCGTCCTGAACATCGGTATGGGTTGTATGTTTTCGGATATGTTGTCCATACCATGCATGACTGCACTTACCATATATGGTAATGTTTGTCAGGAATCTAGTCGTGCCTTGTGAGTCACTCCAGTGAGTCACACTTAAATTAGTCAGACATTGCCCAGATGACATGAGTGCTGTGCTGTGGCTGTGCACATATTGATCTAACAGCACGAGGATCATTTCTGAGTTGGTTGACCGTGGGAAAGTGAAAGGTGTCTGGCGTGGGAAAGTGGTTGAGACTAAGTGGTATGTTAAGTATTAGATAACTTAAATATCACTGTAGTAATTCAGATTGTGTCCAAATAAATCTGGAAAAGTGATAGAAAATATAGGAAATATAGGGGCATAATTAGGGTGTATATAACATGTTCTGTCTCCATTGACGGATTTCCTCCTGGTTTTTACATGCTCCCCACCAAGTAGATGACGAAGTTGATTAATGTTTGCCTGACTGTATGCTTAAGCTATGAGATTCGGTGTGATTTGCTTGCCCCAGGGAATGCACAACCACTTCATATGCTTATTTGTGACAATGTCATATATAAAGTATAGCCCAGTCTCATACATGAAGGGCATTGTTTCTGCATTGTCGTCCTCTGGGTCATCGTCCTTATTCACGAGGATTTCGGCATATATCTTCTTAACAAGGTGTACCATGCAAGGATCCAGTGAGTAGTGCACTCCATTGATTAACCACACAGTGATTACACCTAGAGTAAGAGTGTTTTCCATGATAAGATCCTTTGGCATAGCAAGAAGGAAATCATTTATCACCTAAAAGGCAGCATATAGCTGTAATTGCTTCATTTTCCTGAATCCAAGGATTTTGTTCAAGTCAAATCACATAACAAAATACACATGTTGAACATGACTCACCATCAGTTTTTCACAGAAATTTTGAGATTGTTGTGCAGACTTTTACACTATATCGCATAGTAAGTACATATCATTTTATCTTAATTTATTTTTATAATGTACACTATTATTGTAACATTTATTACAAACGAAAAGATGGAAATATAAAAAATTTAACTCCCCCTTCTATACTGTAATTTAATGGTAA
>JBBPLF010001280.1:0-10239 GCA_038089615.1 Aureoboletus auriporus
CTTAGCACAACCACGAGCCCCAAGTGTGTGCATTGGGTAGTGAGACACTTCTTCTCTTTGCTTTGCCCACAACAAGTCTCCGAACTACTTCAAGTGTTTGCTGTGCTACATTCCAACGCCCAGCGTTAACAAAAGAACTAGCTCTTCAACCTCATCTCTGTCCCTTGACAGAAAGATACACCCACCATTTCCGGACAAGGATCTCGATGAGGACGGACCATACGTCCCCCTTCTGACTCATCAGACGACACTCCTACACCGACCTCTCTCTTCGCACTTCCAGCACCAATCCCTATGGAAGATTGGAGGATCCAAGAGGCACCACCCATTCAAAGACAACCGCCACCCCCACCACCCGAAGAACCTCCTCTTGACATAGAAATGTCAGACCATGGAAGCAAAGACATTGAACTCAAGGCCGGACTCCCAGCAGATTTCTCTGGAGATCCGAAGGATGCTATACGTTGGAAGATGGCCATGACAGCTTACTTCAATATGAACCAAAAGTTCTACAACAAAAATGCCAAAGTCTTAACTGCCCTCGCAAAAATGAGCAAGGGTCGAGGAAGCACTTTCTCTGAATCCATTTATATGCAGCTTGCCAATAACACCATAAAGGACCTCACCTTTGCCAAGCTCATGGAACTATTTGAGAAAACCTTCTTCCCCTTCGACTACAAGAACCAAGCTAGGGACCAGTTGGACAAATTAGTACAGACAGGGAAGAGCGATGCTGGATAACCAACTATATCACTACCTTCCAGGCCACAGAGGCCATAGTGGGAATAGACGATGAAATCACCAAGATAAACTACCTAATGAAAGGACTGGACCCTGACATCTCCACGAAGATCCTCTCCATCAATTCCCTTCCTGACAAACTCTCTGAATGGCTCAGGCTTGCAGGAGTATTTCATGCTCAGAACAAAAGGATAGAAGATCTGCGAAAGGGACGAAAAGTGGACCTCCCTAACAAAGGAAGATTCACTAGAGATCCTAATGCCATGGATGTTGACACTGTCTGCATCAACTACACCCAGCTTTCTCCAGTAGAAAGAGCAGAACACATGAAAAACAACAAGTGTTTTAAATGCTACCGGGTAGGATGCCACTCCAGGAATCACCCCCAAGACAAACGTCCAGAAGGACAAGGAAAGAGCAACAACTGGGCCCCTCCTCGCCCACAGAGGAACCCCGCTAGGAAAGAACAGGTCAGGAAAACCAAGTTCGAAGAATACCAGGACACCTTAAAAGAAAGAGGTGTCACTGAGGAGGAACTCGTATGCACACTTGACATCCTCTACGATATCAACAAACCAGAAACCGTTGCCACCACCCGGGTTGAAGAGGAAGAAATCCCAAAGAAGGATTTTTAGACGGGAGGAAAGGGTCAACGCTCTCCAATCCCGAAGTAATAGCACCAGTGTTTTTATCTGATCCGAACAGTGAATCTATGCGAATCCCTATTTCAGTGTTCGAACAAGAAGATGACCAAATCGTCGACACGTTTGCCCTCATCGATTGCGGAGCAAGCGGAGACTTCATAGATTGCGATCTAGTGAAGAAGAAAGGCTACAAACAGATCCAACTTGATAAACCAAAGAAGGCACAAAACACTGATGGATCCCCAAACATAGGAGGAATCATCCGTCACAAGGTGATCCTTACCATTCGAATCAGAGAAGTGAACAATAAAAGGGAGTTCCTTGTCATCAACTGTGGAAAAGAAAACCTAATTCTTGGCATAACCTGGCTTCGAGAAACCAATCCCTCAATAAACTGGACCACAAGAGAAGTCGCCCTGCCTGACAAACCGAAAACTCCACAACACAACTCTCCAAAAGCAATATGCCAAAGATATCTTGTCTGATATCTGGAACTGGACCCAGATGAAAAAATAGCCAAAATGTGGAGAAAGAGAATGAACAAGAGGATAGAGGCCCTCAGAAAGACTACAATCACCACTGAGCTCGCATCCCAAGAAAAACCTCAAGAAGAAACACTTCCACCTGAATACAAAGACTTCGCTGATGTCTTTGCCGAATGAGAGGGAGATGAGCTACCACCATCCCAACCATTTGACCACAGAGTAGACCTAGACTTGACCTTCGTACTGAAGGTAGCCAAGGTATACCCTCTAAACCCCAAGGAGAAGGAAGCCTGTAAAGATTTTATCGAGGAACACCTGAAATCCGGAAAAATCGTCCTATCCAAATCCCCACAGGCATTCCCATTCTTCTTTGTACCAAAGAAAGATGGATCCGTACGTCCATGCCAGGACTATCACTATCTCAACTCCCATACCATCAAAAACGCCTACCCACTTCCCCTTATTTCTGACCTCATCGACCAACTCAAGGGATCATCCATCTTCACCAAAATGGATATCCGATGGGGATACAACAATGTCCTTATCAAGCCACAGGACAGATGGAAGGCCGCATTTATAACCCCAATGGGATTGTTCGAACCTACAGTAATGTTCTTTGGCATGTGCAACTTCCTGGCAACATTCCAGGCCCTGATGAACCACACCTTCGTGGATCTTCTTGCTGAAGGATGGCTAATCATCTACATGGATGATATTCTCATCCATTCTAGCGATCCAATCGTGCACCAAGAAAGAACCCATCGAGTCCTCCAAAGACTCCGAGAATACAGACTATCCCTGAAACTAAAGAAATGCTTCTTTGACAAAGCAGAAGTAGAATACCTTGGAATGATCATTAGAGCCAACCGGATTCAGATGGACCCTGTCAAATTGAAAGCCATAAATGAGTGGCAACCCCCAAAATCAGTCAAAGCAGTCCGATCATTTATCGGATTCTGCAACTTCTATCGGAAGTTCATCTCTAACTTCTCCACCAAAGCGAAAGCACTACACGACTTAACCAGGAAAGAAGCAAAATGGGAGTGGACGAAAGAGTGTGAGGAAGCCTTCCTCACCATCAAACAAACCTTCACCCAGGAACCAGTCCTCCAGATGCCCAATGTTACCAAACCTTTCACTGTCATGACCGACACCTCCTTAACAGCCATAGGAGCTGTCCTCATGCAAAGCGACAGCAACAGGGATCTACACCCTTGCACCTACCTCTCTAAAACTCTATCTCCGGCAGAACGGAACTATGATATTTACGACCGGGAACTTCTAGGAGTTATTTGTGCCCTGGAGGAATGGAAACACTACTTACAAGGCACAGGACTTCCAGTGACCATCATTACCGACCATAAAAACCTCGCATATTTCAAAGAACCACAAAAACTCTCCCAGAGACAGGCACGATGGATGCTATTCCTCCAAGACTTTGACCTCCACTTTTCCCCAGTATCAGGAACACAAATGGGGCCTGCCGACGCCCTGTTGCGTCGGGATACCATTGACACTTCCATGGATAACCAAGAGGTCACCCTTCTCCCTGAGAATATTTTCATCCGAACCCTCAATGTTGCCCTCATCGAGAAAATTGCAGAATCCACTCCCTCGGACCCATTAGTCCTCACTGTCCTAAAAGCACTACATGACAGTACCCCCCTGATCTCCAAATCCTCGCCACATGACTGGGAATTTACAGAAGGAATGCTACACTACAAACATCGTCTCTATATCCCGGAACCTGCACAACATGGACTTGTTCGCCTCGTCCATGAAAGCGACCATGGGGGACATGGAGGGATTTTCCACACTACCAACCTGTTACAATGAGATTACTGGTGGCCTGGCATGACCACCTTTATCCGCAAGTTTGTCCAGGGCTGCACGGTCTGCCAGGCTAATAAAATCAATACTCACCCCACTACACCGGCGCTGACACCACTTCCCTCCTCCTGTACTCGCCCCTTTCAACAGGTCTCAGTTGACCTTATCACAGACCTCCCTCTCTCTTTCACCTTCAATTCTATCATGGTCGTGGTCGACCATGGGCTTACTAAGGGGGTAATCCTCATCCCTTGCAATAAAAACATTGATGCTGCCGGAGTCGCCCAATTATTCTTCACAAATGTATTTTGACACTACAGACTCCATGATCACTGCATTTCCAACAGGGGACCTCAATTTGCATCTGCATTTGCACGAGAATTGGCCAGACTCCTAAAATATGATCTAAAACTCTCCTCAGCATATCATCCCCAAACTGATGGTGAAACAGAACAGGTAAACCAAGACCTCGAGACCTATCTATGCATATTCTGTGATGGATACCCTGAACAATGGGTGGAACTACTGACCATGGCGGAATTTTCCCACAATTCCGCTGTACACTCCTCCACCCTGAAGTCCCCTTTCTCCCTCATCCTGGGATATGAACCCTGCTCTTATCCTCCAATTGGAAAGATGTTCCTCCCTGCCTTGGAAACATGCCTATCAGAACTAGAGGAAGCCCAACGGGAAGCCCTTGCTGCACATGAAAAGACCCAATGGATCATGAAGGAATGAACCTCTTCCAGGTTCCGCCCCTGGGAAGTTGGTGACAAAGTCTGGCTAGAGGGAAGAAATCTTCGATTGCGATACCTATCAAAGAAATTGTCCCCTAAACGAGAAGAACCATTTGAAATCACACAGGTTATCTCCCCTGTGTTGTACCGCCTCAAATTACCACCCACCTGGAAGATACATGATGTCTTCCACGCCTCTCTCCTATCCCCTTATCGAGAGACTGTGGAACACGGCCCCAACTTCTCAGATTCACCGCCCAAATTGATCAGTGGAGAAGAAGAGTACAAAATAGACTCCATCCTCTCACACTGTGGAACATGAGGAAGAAGGCAGTACCTAGTATCCTGGAAAGGATACTCCACAGCAGAAAACACTTGGGAACTGGAGGGAAACCTCCAACATGCACAAACACTCCTAGACAAATATAAATCCGCTCGACCTAAGGAACTTCCCCCAGTAAATGCTCTGGAGAAGAAACTTCAAATTCCAACCAGGCCTTCCCTTCTACAAATTCTTTTTCCTTTATCGCAATGACCTTCCTCCATCTCATCCTCTTGAACACCAATACTTCTGCAACAGACTATACAGCGGCTGCCCTTGGCACTATGAATCATGACCCAACAACACTCCTCCTCTTCGAACACCCATCGCAACTGCATTATGGCCAGGGGAACCTACGAGTCCCTTATGGTGCAAAAGAATCACCTAGAACTGCCTTACCCCTACTACATCTGCTCCAACCGCCTTCCCCCTCACTTACAAAGGATCCTCTTCGCCTCTGTCCTGACTATCCCTGCTCTCACCCTGTGCATGGAACTAGACCTGTGCTATAACTACGATAAAAAGATCAAGGATCTATGCTTCCTCTTCCGCACATACCAAATTGTCCGCCTCGCCGCCCAACAACTTGTCCCTCACGACTCCCCAGAACACTTTGTAGCCACAATGCAAACTGGAGTGAACAAAGCATGTTCCCTTACTCTTGACCTTCTCTATGAGGAAGGTTTTGGACATCTAGTGGACCGCATTAATGAAAACCTGCTCTGACCTATCGTGGAACCCTTCTTCGAGATCATGAGTGTCCACGAGTATAGGGTCTATGTAAGAGATGCCCCTTGCGCTATACCCTTCGACCCCCACTTGGACACATCCATAACCGTGGAAAGAACCCCCTCGCCAGTTCTCCAGGTCCCACCTCCTCATTTCCCTGAAAGGACATACTTTCCTGCTCCAATCTCCATTCCAGAATCCCCTAAGATCGACACTCATGCCCCCACTCCCTCAGACGTTTCAGAAGACTCTCCTGTCGCCACCTGTTCGCCCACTCCTGCCCCTGAGGACATGCAACGAGGAGCTCTTACTCGCCATGAGAGCCTGTTACCACCAAGACTCGCCCAGCCAACGATGGATACACTAGGCAACACCCTCCGCCCTCTTCTCCATTCCTTTCAGGGAATTAGATCTGCCTCCCTCAATGGAGCAGGCACCTCTCGAGACCCAATCAATGTCGATACTTCCCAAGTCCCAGCACACCCAAAGAAATAACTCCGCTGCCACCAATGCGGAAAACCGGACCATCTCCATGTCTTTTGTGGAAAGTACACCTGCCCCTGGTGTCATAAACACGCCCCAGGACACGTTCAAGCTAGGTGCCCCCGAAGGCGGTGTGGAGAATGTGACGAGTATGGGCACATTCATGCCAATTGCCCAGTTTACAATGGACTCGACCGAGATGATGGCTTTCTCGATGGCGACCTCAACTTCACCAATTATGAGGTCAACGAGGGAGATACCGAGGGACCAGATCATTGAGCAGGTGCTTCAATGTTATGAAGGGGGTAATGTTACGATTTTCCTTTATAACCCCTCTTTTCCTTATGTCTATGGACTCATTGTTTCTCCTCGCGTCTTTGCTAGACACTTGTCTTCCTTCCGGTAAGCTTTCCGGGTTCCGAACTGGAACTACATCCTACTTCTCTGCTTCTGAACCGGAACCTCTTGGAACCACACTTTACTTAGTATTGTCGATTCTCTTTTTACTGGAACCTTCCGGAACTGCCTTTGTTTACCTAACAGACCAAATCCCTCCTCGTCATCATTCTCCTTATATGATGACTCGTGTTCCTTTATCCATTGATACATAACCTATACTGTGCACATTGCCTTACGCAGTACGCAGTCACATAGCCCTTACTGCGCACATTGGATTGCGCAGCATCCTCCTTCATATAAGTAACTACCAGACTTCACCTGTATCTCCCCAGCTAGTTCTATGCAATCAAGTGTTGTTACTTAGCACAACCACGAGCCCCAAGTGTGCGCATTGGGTAGTGAGACACTTCTTCTCTTTGCTTTGCCCACAACAAGTCTCCGAACTACTTCAAGTGTTCGCTGTGCTACATTCCGACGCCCAGCGTTAACATGTGGCCACATTTCCTAATACATTAACTGATGTCTACCTGTTGGATGTTTCAGGTAAACTGGCCATGATGCACACCAGCAATCCGTTTCTCACCACACCTCATATACATGGACCTCAAGGAGAGGTGGTTCGCTTTCTCGCCATGGTTGACAATGGTGCAATGATCAATGCAATCGATATGGCTGCCTATCAACGCATTGCACGGTGACTCAGCCCACTACTACTCGCCGACTATGAATGGCCAATGGTACGCTCGTCGCATCATCTGGCACCTGGACCGGCACATTTGAATGGGGACCCCTCAAGATCACCACCACATTTGAGGTCTTTCCCAGTGGAGGATCGTGGCGCATGCTAATTGGCAAATCTCTCCTCGAACAAATCAAGGCACATCAAGATTACAGTATAGATTCCATCACAGTCCACACTGACAACAATCTGCACCAGTTCCGCAACTTCTCTCCACGCTGGCAACTACCCAAACTGTCCCTACTGAGCACCATAGCCTTCCCAGTAATCACCTCTTTCAAAACCCCAGCAACCCAACAGACTCCTCAGGCTCCAAATCAAATAGAAATGAATGCTCAAAGGGAAGATCTGGAACCAGCCCACATCAAGGAAACACCATCAACAAATATTGGTGAAGTATTCACCCTATCACAACCCGCTGTTGATAACGCCCTTTTCACTAGGTTTACTGAACTAGGCCCCTACCATATCCCTTGCATCCAAAAAATCATCGAATCCATCATGATTGGTGACCTGAACCCAGTCAAGATGCGCCAAGTTCATGACCTACTAACAGAATTTGCTGATGTATTTGTACTGTCAGTCAAGGAGGTCAACCCAGTCTCACACATCAAATACCGTATTGACGTTCCCAAGGACACAGCCTTATCGGTAAAAGTACAGCAAAGACCTCTCAATCAAGTGCAAAAGGACTTCTATTTTCCCTGTTTATCAGAGTTTGTCGAAGTGGGAGTCCTCCGTCCCATACATGCCAGTGAGGTAAAAGCAGTTCACCCAACAGTCCTAGCACAAAAAGCCCACGATGCCCCGGGTCTCACCATGGAGGAAATACATCAAGAAATCAATGAACAGTGTATTACACTCAGTGAGCCCCCAGATCCCAGCATCCCTCGTCGTGATCCTGGCACAGCCACGCAGACACCTGTCAATGTCACGTCTACGAAACCAAAGTGGTGCATCACACAAAACTTCAGCCAACTCAATAAAATATGCAACACAGCACAAATGCCGCAAGGAGATTTACATGCAAAACAACAACGGTTGGCTGGACAACAATACCTATGTGTCATTGACTTCGCAGCTGGTTTTTACACCCTAGAAGTTGACGAAGAAAGCCAACTGTATCTATGCATCTACATGGAGGGCATCGGATATCACGTGTACACCAGGATGCCAATGGGCATATACAACGCCCCAGCATGGTTTTGCAACATGGTAGGCAGAAGCTTCCAGGACCTACTCACACAACTCCATTTAGAGGTTTTTGTCGATGACAATGCAATGGCCAGTGATGATTTCCAGAATTTATTAAACCGACTACGCATTTTCTTCACCAGATGCCGCACAGCAGGATTATCTTTATCTCCCTCCAAAACAAAGCTCTTCATGTCAGAAGCAGTGTTTGGAGGATTGCGCATAGGCCAAGATGGTATCCGACCGGACATCATGAAACTATCGGCAATCACTAAGTGGCCGGTCCCTCACTCCCTCTTAGATTTAATATGCTTCTTAGGACTGACAGGGTATTTCAGATCTCTCATTAAAGACTACGAAAAATCGTTGCTCCCCTAACAGACCTCCAATGCAATCTCGATGTATCCCAACCAGGCATCAAAACAGGCAAATGGCACTACAAGCAATTCTTACGGGATTGCATACTAGCACCATATTGGACAACAACCCACAACAAGGTTTTCACTTGCCTCAAGCGTGTTCTGACAGAAGAACCCATCCTCAGAGCACCCAGGTTTGATGGATCACCATTTATACTCATAACAGATGGATCGAAAGTTGGTTTTGGTGTGGTCCTCGCACAACACTCCTCAACCACTTTGCCTACAGGTGACATCAAAACCACAATACACCTGATCGGCTATGCATCGAAGTGCACGTCTCCAACCGAAGAGAAGTACAAACCCTACATACTAGAATTTGCAGCACTCAAGTTTGATTTAAACCACTTCAGCGATATCATCTGGGGTTTCCCAATCGAAATAGAAACTGACTGCCTCGCGCTCCGAGACACCGTACTGAGCGAAAGCCCGAACTGGACGTATGCAAGATGGTGGGAAGGCATCACCATGTATGGCATCACAGCAATGAGACATCGTGCTGGAAAGACAAACATTGCAGGAGATGCTCTTAGCCGTATGTGGACTGGTCACGAAAAATCGGATAACGACAGAAACACCTGGACAGTCTGCGAGGATTGGGAAGCGTCAAAAGGAATCGTCAATGATCTGTTTGGCGTGGAACTAGACTCGGTAGTCTCATCCCTACATGAACACTTTGCTGATGAACCACTATTCCTAGAAATCATTGACACCCTACTGGACATCAGCAATGACAAACCTGAGTGCATGCGTAAACGAGCACAGCACTGTGCAGAAGGATACATGATACAGGATGGCCACCTATGGCGCATGGCAGATAGCAAATCAATAAGAGCATGACCACGCTGAGAATGTATTTCCCAGAAAGAGGCCATAGAGGCAGCAAAAACCGAACACTCAGCGAATGGACACTGGGGACATGATCTAACCAAACTAAAACTGATGGACCAGTTTCACAGCCCTTGACTTGACCAATCAATCCTGCAAGCGCTCAAAGACTGCCCACAATGCAAAAACTTCAGAACGTCACACCTCCATGCACTGTTATATCCCATAACAAGACGGCACCCTTTCAAACTTCTCATGGCTGACTACCTTTCCCTCCCAAAAGGAAAGAATGGCTTTCACACCATACTCCTTATCCTAGACACCTACTCCCAGTTTGTATGGGGTTTCAAATTCAAGATGAGTGGAACAGCAAAAACCACATTAGTTGGCCTGAACACGATATCTCACACATTCACAACACCAGAGACTTTAATGATGGACAGAGGTTCTCATTTTAACAACAGTGTTAGATTCGTTGACTTGCCATTGTGAGATTGTGCAAATGAATCATAGGACAAATAATGCTGAGGATATAACCGCTCTCTCTAGCACTTCTTGAAAACTGAGAGCACTTGATACGTGGCTCCAGATGTTGGTGTGACGAGAACCTCAAAGCATTGTCACACACAAGTACTTTGGGAGACCAGAGATTGCATAGGAAAGTACTAGAGGAGAGAAGTACATCCAAG
>JBBPLF010001281.1:0-10237 GCA_038089615.1 Aureoboletus auriporus
GATGGGATCAGATAGGTGCTGTAGGATCAATCAGGCCAACCTGTATAGGATAGATAGGCTTGTACTCAATAGGATCAGCCTATCCCAAACAGGGTCAGAGGGTTGCTGTAGGCATTTGTCTGACCAAAACCACCATCATTTAAAGCTGGGGGTATGGAACAACAGGGAGCCCATGATACATACCAAACATATACAAGGATATTGCCACACTATTACATAATGCAACAGTCTTACTGGACAATAAATGAGGGAAAAAAAGGGGACCTGGTGTTACACACACCATGGTTATGCCCCTATTTCCCCTATATTTTCCATCATTTTTCCGGAATTATTTGAACACATTCTAGATTACTACAGTGATATTTAAGTTATCTAATATTTAGCATAGCACTTACCTTTGACCACTTTCCCATGCCAGACACCTTTTACTTTCCCACAGTCAATCAACTCAGAAATGATCCTCATGCTGTCAGATCAATATGTGCACAGCCACAGCACAGCACTACACAGGACTAGTGTCAGTTGGGACTAGGTGTGACTAGAATGCTGACAAATATTACCATAAAAAGGTAAGTTTGGTCAAGTTTGGTCAAGGTTTGGTCAGGTTTGATCACTATGATTGGACAGAACATTATTAGCAATACATCTAGACTGATCATTACATATGTACCTCAAGCTAGTGTACACATGTTAACCTAGACCACTATCCTTTGGTCTAGACTAGTGATTAGTATTATTAGAATAATGATTAGGATACTACCCTATACATGTATGATATATTATTAACCTAGACATACATGCTACTTACATATGTTATGCTTCCATACTATGGCTATATCTTGACTCATGAATGAAACACTTTAGCATAGGATATCTAGAGATGTAGTGTACATACATGTAAACCCCTGAGTAGTATATAAAAGCCAAAAAGTTGCCAAAGGACACCAGTCTTGTCCTCTTGGAGTTTCCACAACACTTCAATTGCTACCTGACTCACTACTATTGCATCTAATACAAACATCTGATACCTACAGTAGGTGTTGGTTGTTTCACCTGGTAAAAGGAGGGGTGTCTGTGAGGGAACAGAGGATGGATGAGGAGAAGCAATGCTATCATTTAAAAACACACCCAAGATGAAGGTTGAATATTTGAACACACCACCAGCTATGCACTCTTTGAAACCACCACCATGTAAAGCCCTCAAATTATCCAAGCTACCATGCCTTTTTGCCTCACAGAAAAAATCAACAATGCCCTTCTTGTAAATGCCAAGTAGGTGATCTCTGCCAGAAGCTGTGACTCAAAGGCTAAGGGGAGGTGGCTGAAGACCAGCAGCCCATTGAGACTCAAAGCATACTTCCCTCTGAATCTGGCAGTGCAGAAGCCTGATGTTAATGCTGGGCATCAGAACATAGCACATAACATACACTCAAAGTAGTATGAAGACTTGTTGTGGGCGATGTTATGGTTTTCCCTTACAACCCATCTTTTCCTTATGTCTATGGACTTATCATCTCCCCTCGTATCTTCGCTAGGAACTTATCTTCTCCTTCTCCTTAGTTTGCTCATCCCGAAATCCTCCAAAACTGTATCTCCTCTTATGGACTACTCCCTCCTCGACACTGCTCTCTTTATACAGTGTCTCATATTCCCCATTTATCCATCTCATAGCCTTGATACTGTGGACACTGCCTTATGCAGTGCACAGCCAGGATACTGCACATACTGCCTTCTGTAGTATGCAGCAGCATAGCTCTTGCTGCACACACTGCCTTACACAGCACCTTAGTTCATATAAGTAGCCACTCAACTCAACTTGTATTTCCCAGCTAGTTCTACGCAATCCAGCGTTGTTACTCAGCACATCCATGAGTCCCAAGTGTGTGCATTGGGTAGTGAGACACTCTATTGCTTTGCTTTGCCCACAACAAGTCTTCAAACTACTTCAAGTGTTCGCTGTGCTACGTTCTGATGCCCAGCATTAACAGGCGAGGCAATAAAGTGTCTCACTACCCAATGTGTACACTTGGAACTTGTGGTTGTGCTGAGTAACAATGTTGGATTGCATAAAATTAGCTGGGGTTTTACAAGAGGAGTAGGCAACTATTTATACTAGTTCATACACTACACAAGGTGACATCCACAGCACTATTTAGTAAAAGCACACTGTGGAAGGCAGAAAGTGCAGTACAGGCTATATCTGATGGAAGTAAGGGGATACAAGGCAGGGTGTGTAAAACACAATGCCAAGGAGAAAAAGCTGTCCTGAGGTTCCGATCAATCATATTAAAAAAAGGAAAGAGGATAGAATAATAAACGAAGCTTCTGGAAATCCTGTGGTAAGGACAGTATTTGGGTGGAATTTCAAGAAGGAGAAGCAGACAAATGTCTGGCAAAAATACAAGGTAAAATGATAAGTCTGTAAACATAAGGAAAAGATGGGTTATAAGGGAAGATCATAACACCTGACCTTCTTCATACAAGAATAGGACATTAAGTGGAAAAAAAGGCCCAGGGACTCCTGGCAGTAAAAAAAAGTCTTTCAGACCAATTACTTCACTGAAAACCTCCTTGCAGTCAAAGGTGCTTTTGTGGGACTTAAGCAAAGCATTGCAGTCTCAATGTGCTCATTGGAAGAGCTTGTTTCTAAAGGCTTCCAAATGATTGAATGGGATGGATGGTTGAGTTATTTTTATTTGTCTTTCATACTAATTCTCTTGTTTGTGCCAGCACTTCCACAGTCATCATCATGAAGCAAGAGGGGTGGGTTTTAGTGATCTTAGCAGGATAACCTGATGCTTCTGATTGGGATTAAGTCACCTCCCATACCAGCTCTTGCCTGATAGCAGTGGGCAGCAAGGTAACTGATAGTTGTATAGCACATGGCAAGTGATGGGGATTTTTTACCTCCTTCAATTTTGGTGCATCACATGGAGGTGGGTGAATGGTAAGCAGCTTATTTGCTGAAAGTAGCTGAGCTTATGAGGTCGCTGGGCCTTTAGAAGCCTATGAACATTGTCCTAAGTCATCAAGCTAGCAAAGTGGTAGGATCTTTCAAAAAGGACCCATCCAAAGGATAGCTGGCTTTATAAATGGTATGTGAAGATAGCTTGATATGGTTAGTGATTCAACAGCTTGCTTTGCAACCTATGCCCCAAAGATGTGGAGGCACTATTGCATTGAGTTGGACAAACTCTTCAAAAGCAACAAAGACCTTCAGAGAAGCTTCAAAAATTCTGTTTTTCCAACAGCCACCTTTAATTGTGGTCTTCAGGTTATTACAAAGGAGCATGTTGATGACCAAAATATTCCATTTGGACTCTGTGCCATCTTTTCATATGGCAAATTCAACCTAGAGAAGGGTGGCCACCTTGTTTTGTTTGACCTAGGGCTTGCCATTCAATTTCCTCCTGGATCCACAGCCCTAATTCCCTCTGCAACCCTTCTCCATGGAAACACCTCTATCCAACCTGGTGAAACAAGACAGTTTTTTATCCAGTATTGCCCAGGTGGGCTTCTCCAATGGGTTGCTTATGGCCTTCAGCCTGTGCATACAAGCTCAGCTGAGCTCCAAATGTACTTCAAGAATACTCACAATGAGCACTATAAGCAAGGGATTGAGCTTTTCTCCAAGGTGGATGAGCTTGTTGAGAATTATATGTACACATGTTTCAGCCTGTTATACTGTACCTCATTTAATAGCACTAGGTCACATTACAGAATTTGCTTCACATTTATCTGTCCCTTTCTTCTAATAATCTTACATTCAGAGCACTGTACTCAAAATTCTTGTTTTCCTTCTCAGACATGAAGTAGCATAAAGTGTACAAAAAAGTGTAGCATAAGAAGTGTATGAAAAGTGTAGTATAAAGTCTACAAAAAAAGTGGACCAAAAATGTACTCTCATCAAAGAGAGAGAGTGGGTGGCTGTGCAAAAAAATTGGACACATGGCAAAACCATTTTTGAGAGGGTAAAAAAGTGTGGGAAAATGTTTTTATTTGTGGGAAAATTTTATGTAGCATAGTAAGTGTAGTGAAGTGTAGGAATTGTAGCGCATTTTTCATTAGCAACTGGAACAGTATTTTTTGGCTCACTGTGTGAGCATCAAGCTTGGCATGAGTCAGACAATATGTAGGGCTAAGCCTTGGCTTTCTAACAATGCCTGGTTCATCTTATTCTGTTTTAAAGGGTGAATATTTTCCTACTATATATAATAAAAAACTCAAATCAAAGCCAATAAAGTCAAACAAAATAGGGATAAATGCCAGAAAATATATGGATATGTGGCTATAATACTGGCAGTCTTTTTTCTAGGAATATCAGGCATCCAGTCCAGTCCAATCATCAATCTTGACTTTGAAACACAATATTATTACTGGTAATGGTGGGAAAAGGACTCAAAACAAAGGATTTGGCTGGGATATCAATTTTAGGTAACTTAGGGGAAGAGGAGTGGGGCAGGAATATAACTTCTCTTGGGGGATTGAGGAAGAAACTTATAAAATGGGGGATGGGGTTCTCTCTTTCAGGGATCTCAAGGGTGTTTTTGGCAGGGGGGTTATATGGGGCAAGAGGTACCACATGGTGCATCTTCTATATAGACCCTATATTTGTGTATGCTCATGATCCCAAAGAAGAGTTCATTGAATGTGACCATAATCTATGTCATAAAGGGGGTCAAGGATAAGGGCATGAGCCTCCTTGACTCCCAACTGCATGATGGCTATAAAGAATTTGGGGAAGTCATAAGGATGATATGCAAAGAAGAGTTTTAGGTCATATTTTAGGAGGAAGGTGAGTTCTCTTGCAAAGGCAAAGGTAAATTGTCGTCCTTGGTTAGAGATATATTTGTCATGTAGGCCATAATGTTGGAATACATGGGAGAAAAAGAGTTAGGTGACTTTGGTGGCATTGATAGTTGTGAAAGATTGAAGATGTGCTTAGAATAGAACTCGGAAAGATGATGGGGGCTCAAGTCTATGTTAGAACCTATTTGTCCCCTATACTACTGACAGTTTTATATACTGTGCTATTCAATTGATAAAGTAATTGTATAAATTACTTTATCTTCGACCTTAGGTGAGGCCATGTATTGTTTGTACTATGTTTGGCCTAATGGATGAGGCTCGTTATCCAACACTCCCCCTCAAACCTTACTTAGGCTGAGTCCTTGAGAGTGATGGCTGTGCTTTGTGTACGCGAGCGCTTTTGTTAAGATATCAGTGGTCATCTCGTTGGTTGGGCAATATATTAGCGTTAGCCAGCTGGTTTTGATCTTATTCCTTATGTAAAGATTCTTTAGATCAAAGTATTTTGCTCATTTGTGAAACTGAGCATTTGTTGCAATTGCAATGGCTGATTTATTGTCACCATAAAGTACAGTGGCCTTTGTCGGCTCATAACCAATCTGGGTATACAGGTTGCACAGCCATATTATATCGCGCCTGGCTTTTGCCATTGATGTAAATTCAGCCTCAGCCATAGATAGAGCCTGGGTTGTTTCCCATTTGGATGACCAAGTTATCGCACCTCCATTTAAAATGAATACATTGCCGCTTGTTGATGTGAGATTGCTGTTGCTCGCGAAGTTCACATTTGCATAACCATGGAACTCATGGTTGACTAGGTTTCGTTTATACATAAGTGATGCCAAGTTCCTTCGTCCCTTTTAGATACCATAGCACTCGTTTTGCTGCGGTCCAATGGACAAGGCTCGGGTTTTGATTAAATGAACATAATTTGTTCACTGTGTATGCTATATCGGGACGTGTGCCTATAGCAGCATACATGAGTGATCCCATCAACGACGCATAATTCCCGTCATATGCTTCTGATACAGCATTTCTCTCCAGAGGTTCAAGTTTGATGTTGGGATCAAGAGGGGTGGAGACTGTATTTGCATTTTGCATACCATATTTTTCGAGTATGCTCTCAATGTATTGTGTTTGTCGTACGGTTAATGTCCCTCATTCCCGGTCATGTGTGAATTCAAGGCTGACCAATTTATTTGGCTTGCCTAAATCCATAATATCAAAAAGCCCTTTGAGATCTGCTTTAAGAATGTCCATCTGTTCCTTTGTATTAGTGAAGAGTAACAGGTCATCGACCCATACAGTCATGATCTCAATAGTATTTCCAGTTCGTCATATGTAGACGCAAACATCCAACAATAATCGAGTAAAATTGATGGTGCCGAGTTTTCCATCAAGTTCTTCATTCCATTCTCGGCCAGATTGTTTGAGGCCGTAGAGAGTCTTTAATAATCAGCATAAATGGGATGTGCTGTCATTGTACCCATCGGGTTGGTTCATATATATTTCTTCTTTGAGTTTACCATTTAGGTAAGCACCCTTTATATTCATTTGTTGTATTTCCCAGTCTTCTTGGACTGTAAGCACAAGAATCGTGCGGATTGTCTCAAGTTGGACAACAGGTGAGAATGTCTCATTATAATCCATTCCTGGAATTTGACTAAAACTTCTCATGACCAAGTGTGCCTTATATTTTTGTAGATTTCTGTTTTTGTCATATTTCTTGATGAAAACCCATTTATTTGTAATCGGCTTTCTGTCCTTGGGTGCATCGGCAAGTTCCCAAGTACCCATTTGCTTCAATGTCTCAAGCTCAATCTTGGTCGCTTTTTCCCATTTGGGCCACTCAGGTGAGCGCATTGCTTCTTGGAGTGTTTTCAGGTCTTTCTCATTCAAATGAAATTCACTTACTGCCATATATACTGCAGCAGCAATCGCTGATGTTGATTCTATAGATTCCTGTTCATCATGGGTGTTGTCTGGATCACAACCATCCATTAATTCAGGTAAGTCTTTGTTTATTTGCTCATTACTTGATTTTTGACACTTATTCATCTCCATTACAGCATCATCATCCACTTTCTGTTTTGGATGACTATTGTGAGTCTCAGACAGCAGTTTGGTATGTCCACTCTCCCCCTCAAGCCGTTATTGCAGTTGACTCACGATTGGCCAGGGATATTCCCACGTGACTTTTATAGTATGCTTTGTAGCATCATAATATTTAATTGCCTTCAGACCATCCTCATGTCCCACAAATATATGTGTAGTTGTGTGGGAATTCAATTTTAAGGGATTAAGATCTTGATTTAAAATCCAAACTGGTCGCCCAAATTCCTGGATGAACAAGATATCTGGCCGTTTATTGGTCCATCATTGACATGGTGTCGTATCCGGTATTGCACTCATAAATGCTTGGTTCTGAATATATGTTGCATGACTTAGTGCTTCAGGCCACAACTCATTTGGCAAATTATGTGCAAGAAGCATAGCATGTCCTAAATCAACAACTGTTCTATTCCATCGCTCTGCAACCCCGTTTTGTTTGGGTGTATGCGGCACAGTTGTTTGTATTTCAATCCCCTTATCCAGGCATCATGTGCGGAGATCTTTGTTAATATACTCATGCCCATTATCTGCACGTACTGCTTTAGGCAGGTGCCCATATTGCTGTTCAA
Source organism: Aureoboletus auriporus (assembly GCA_038089615.1). Classification (NCBI taxonomy): domain Eukaryota; kingdom Fungi; phylum Basidiomycota; class Agaricomycetes; order Boletales; family Boletaceae; genus Aureoboletus; species Aureoboletus auriporus. Next base: position 7,491 of record JBBPLF010001281.1, read on the forward strand.
CATGCATGATATATTGTTTCACGTGCTGTGGAGTTTCATCCTTAGTTTTCATGAATCTGATTGTGACATGCCTTGTTGCATTGTCAATAAAAGAAATGTAGTACTGGTATTGATTCAATGAGGTGACTCAAGCAGGTCCCCAGACATCTGTGTGTGTCAGCTCACCAGGTGCACGTTCCTGGCAGCTTACCATTTTTGGTATGGTCTGTCTCGTAATCTTAGATTTAATACATGCCTCGCATTCGAAAGTTTGCGGGCTGTTCTTGAGTGAGAATCCGTTGACTAGATTCTTACCATGTAATTTGCGTAGTCCAGTGATGCCAATATGACCTAGGCATCGGTGCCACTCTTCCCAGGTCCAGGAATTCTTGATCTTCATTGCCACATTGGCAAATGAGGAGGGCGTATGCAGCTTGAGGTAGTACAGTCCTTTCTCCAGCACGATCTATTCGCCCAAGTGAGAGTAGATTCTCATGTGCATCAGGGACATGCAGGGTGTTCCGCAAACGGATACATTTGATTTGATTATTGACAATTGTGTGAATGATGACAGTACCACGTCCATATGCAACAACTGGTTTATCACTGAGTCCTGTAACAGTATGTGCAGGTAGCTCAGTGTATGTAGTGAATGCTTTGTGCTGTGCGCAAATGTGTGTTGTCACACCAGAATCAATGATCCAAGAATAAGCAGAAAAGATGGCCTCCTCGGCCTTTTCCATTTCAACATCCTCTATGGACACATGTGTTACAAAACTTTTGGAGAGCTCGGCAGTGTCACTGTCTGACAAGTCATCATTAACTATGTGTGCATGTGCCTTCTCTTTTCCTTTAGGCGCGGGTTCCTTGTTTTCCTGACCTTTCTCTCTCTTGTTTTCCCCTGATCCTTTTATTCAAGGGATTCTTCCAACAATCATCATCATGATGTCCAAATTTACTGCATATGCTGCACTTCGGCTTTCCTTTGAAGCGGCACTCAGTAGTGGTGTGATTATGGCGACCACATATTTTGCAGGTGTGCTGCTTCCTTTGGAATCTGCCACCCAATGCATAAGCAGAATCTCCCAATCCGGAAGCGGACTTCTCCTTTCTCTGGGCATATTCTTCAGTCAAAAGTGCGATGAGATCAGAGACTGTCATCATGTTAGCTTGGCCATTTCCTTGTATACCCCCAGTATAACTGAGGTAAGATGTGGTGTATGCCTCCCAAGAGGGAGGAAGAGATGTGACAAGGATGGACTTGAATTTGGCTTCATCGACAATATTACCAGACAGCGTGAGATGTTCGCGGAGACGCTGTATTTGGTGTAAATGTTCTGAGATGTCAGCATGCTCCTTAGCTGTGAGACTATAGAGCATTTTCTTTGTCGAAATAATAGATTGCTGACCGCGTGGCTCATGAATGACATGGAGTGCTTGCCACATATCCGCAGCTGTAGTGCATTTGGTGACATGGATGACCTGTTCATCTTTGATTGTGGTCGTAATCAGCTCACGGCCAATAAGATCCTTCTTTCGCCAAGCGGTCACTGAGATCGGATTTGTGGATCTCCCTACTGTGCTGTTGACGATATCCCACACATCCTTCCTTTCTAGGACAGTGGCTATGCGAGTTTTCCAGGCAAGCCAGTTGCCGTCCCAAAGCTTCTCGATCTTGGGGGCTGATCCTTCCAAGTTGGCAGCAGATGTTGCAGTAGGTATGGCCTGTTGGGGGACAGGGCCCAGGATAGGTGGTGCAGGTGAATTTGGAGTTGGAGCAGGATTAGGATTAGGATTAGGGGTAGAAGTGGTGTTATTGGATGATGCCAGTGTTGAGCCATAAGATGGATTAATTAAGGGGCCAATAGGGCCAGACATAATTGTGAGGAGATAGTGTGATAATATGTGTTGCAATAAGATGTGTTCCGAGATCAGAGCGCGGGGCTCATAACCTGTGAAAGATTGAAGATGCGCTTAGAGTAGAACTCGGAAAGATGATGGGGGCTCAAGTCTATGTTAGAACCTATTTGTCCCCTATACTACTGACAGTTTTATATACTGTGCTACTCAATTGATAAAGTAATCATATAGATTACTTTATCTTCGACCTTAGGTGAGGCCGTGTATTGTTTGTACTATGTTTGGCCTAATGGATGAGGCTCGCTATCCAACAATAGTTTTATGGCAAGGGATACAAATTACCCCTTTTGTAAGGCCATGACAGAATCATAGGAGGATGAGATGGGAAGATTGGTGATGAGGTTGATGGAGACTTGCTGGAAGAGGTGCATACAATCAGAGGACAGGGGGGTAAATGGAGGTGACAAAGGATGGATGTTGACTTTGTTGGCCTAGCAAATAGCCCATCCTTGAATGAACTTCCAGGTGAAGGTGGACATCCCAGGCCACCAGTAGTTGTACTGAAGGAAATTTAATATGTGGAAAATTTCTCCATAACCACTGTGATCCCTTTTGTAGATGAGATAGACAAGATCATATTGGGTGGGTTTTGGAATGTATGTAGGGGTAACACTTTTAGTATAACATTCCATCAGTGTATCTAAAAAGTTAACGCGTGACGTGTGGGAAAGTCCTAATGGACAAACTTTTGCGACGCGTATTTCGCCTGCATCGGCTCGGTCGTTTGCCGTCGCCTGCAATTGTTTACCGTCGCCAACTCAAAAAAACCATGTGGCTTTTCGAACTCAGACCGACGTGCGGTATCGCTGCAAAAGCCCACTGCTGTGCCCTGCTGGCATTCAGATGAC
>JBBPLF010001282.1:0-10235 GCA_038089615.1 Aureoboletus auriporus
AAGATGACATGACATCCGATGGGAACGTCTTGGAGAAGTAAGCAAGATGACATGACGTCCGATGGGAATGTCTTGGAGAAGTAAGTAAGATGACAAGGGAGAGAATGAATAGGGGTGAATCGTAACACTATTCACATCTCTAAACTCATGTCAGAAGAACACAAACGATGCAGAGAGAAAGGACTTTGTTTCTGATGCAGGAAACCTGGACACATGAGTGGGGAATGTCCCCACTTCTCCAGGAAGGAGACTACCATCAAGAAAACCACCAAGGAGAAAGAAATCTCAAACCTCATGGATATTGATGATGATGAAGAAACTGTCCAGTGTTGGTTGGACTGAGGGGGTGGAAAGGGGGATGAGACCATACATTGTGAGGGTGAATGAGAGGATGTGATGATTATTTGCAATGGGAATGGTTTCTTTTATAGGTGAAAAGGATGGAGTTTGCTTGGTGAAGGTTATCTTCAGGTTCCCAGGTGTTTTCAGCGGAGGAATATCCCTTCCACGTGGTTAGGTATTGGTAATTGCCAGGATGACCTTTGTGTGCGAGAATGTTGTCAACTTCGTACTCTTCTTCATTATTGATAATGTCAGGTGGTGGTCTAGAAAAGGAAGGTCCATGTGCATCGGTTTGTTGGAAAAGGGATAGAAGAAAGGTGTGGAATACATCATGTATCTTCCATTTGATTGGGAGTTTTAGGCAGTAGGTGAGGGGGGATAAGACTTGGGTAATTTTGAATGGTCCCAGCCATTTGGGGGAAAGTTTCTGAGAAGGATAAAGAATGTGGAGATTGGTGGCTTCCATCCATACTTTATCTCCCACCTTCCAGGGTGTGAAGCGGATGGTTCTTTTTGCCATGGCTAAGTGGGCAGAATCATGAGCTGCTAGGGCTTCTTCTCTTGCTTTAGTAAGGGCTTTGAGGTGATTACTCAATGAAGGAAGGAAGGTTTTTCCCAGAGAGGGGAAGGTTCTGGGTTCATATCTGAGGAGGAGAGAATGGGGAGGCTTTGGTGGATGAGTGGGGAACAGAGTTGTGGAGGAATTCTGTGGTGGTTAGGAAGGAAGGCCTGGAGTGGGGGTTGTTGGTGCAGAAGATGCGAAGGTAGGTTTCTATTTCCTGGTTGGTTCATTTAGTCTGTCCATCAGTTTGGGGATGGTAGGCAGTGAAGAGGTGAATATCATAATGTAGTAGGCAGGCAAGTTCATGGGCAAATGCAGATGGAAATTGTGGGCCCCTGTCAGAGATGATGGAGTCGTAAAGCTTGAAACGTTTGAAAACGTGGTCATGGAACAGTTGAGCTACTCCAGCAGCGTCAATGGTCTTAGTGCAGGGGATGAGGATTACCCCCTTTGTAAGGCCATGGTTGACCACAACCATAAGTGAGTCGAATCCAGAGGACAAAGGAAGGTCGGTCACCAGATCAATAGAGAGTTGCCGAAAGGGGAGAGGGGAAGAGGATGGGATAGGGGACAGTGGAGGTTTGGTGGGGTGTGTATTCACCTTGCTTTGTTGGCAGATGGCACAACCTGCAATAAAATTGTGTATGAAGGTGGCCAGCCCAGGCCATCAGAAGTCACATTCTATCAGAGCTTTGGTGCGAAATTGGCCAGTGTGACCAAAGGTGGGAGCAGAGTGTATGGAGTGTAAGAGGGCTGTGTGATGGGCTGGTGGGACATAGAGATGACCTCGGAAGAAAAGATGTCCGTTGTCAAAGGACCAGTCTTGAAGGAAGGAGTGAGGGAAGAGGGGGGGTGTCATCAGCAAGATTGGCAAGCACTTTGAGGACGAGAGGGTTGGAGGAGGATGAAGAGCAAATGTGATCCATGAGAGAGGTGTCCAGAGCTGAGATGATAGCTGGGTCAGGGAGTATTGGTGCATCAATGTTGTCCAGAGATGTATCTACTAAGTCCTTGTGGGAAAGGGCATCCACTGGGCCCATCTGAGAGCCTGGAGTGACCTTCCAGAGGATGTCAAAGTCGGCAAGGAAGAGTGACCATCTGGCTTGGCGACGAGATAGTTTGCAAGGGTTCTTTAGATAGGATAGGTTTTTATGGTCCATGAGGATGGTGATAAAGTGAGAGGTGCCTCTGAGGTATTGGTGCCATTCTTCCAGAGCCAAGATGACAGCAAGGAGTTCGCAATTGTAGATGTCATAGTTTTGTTCTGCAGGAGAGAAGGTCTTAGAGAAGTAGGCACATGGGTGGAGGTCACCATTGACATTGGATTGGAGAAGTACTGCTCCTGCTGCAATGAGGGAAGTGTCAGTCATAAGGGAAAATGGTTTAGAGGTGTCGGGAAGAGAGAGAACTGGGGCAGAGGTGAATGCTGATTTGAGGGAGGAGAAGGCGTGTTTTTGGAGGGGGGTTGTTAGATTCGTGGTTTTGGCATTGGTATATTGCCCGAATCTGTGCACATAATGCTGAGGATATAGCTGCTCCCTCTAGTGCTTGGCTAGAGCACTTGATACATGGCTCCAGATATTGGTGTGACGAGAACCTCAAAGCATTGTCACACACAAGTACTTCGGGAGACCAGATATTGCATAGGAAAGTACTAGAGGAGAGAAGTACATCCAAGTGCGTAGAACTGGCTGAGGAATGCCAGTGAGAGGTAAGACTACTTATACTAGGCTAGGAGGCTGCATAAGGCAGTAGCTGCAGTAAAAGGCTGTGCGAAGCAATGCATGCTGCGTAAGGCTGGGGCAGGCAATGTGTGCTGTGTAAGGCAGTGTGGTAGTCTAGGGGATATGAGGCAATGGATTAGAAGGGCATTGCCAAGGGAAAGGTCCTTGTGGTTCCGAGGTGGAACAATGTTAACGAAAGGGAGTGACAAGTGTTGAATGTGGTTCCGTGTGGTTCCATAAAGGTTCCATGTGGTTCCGGTCGAAGGTGGAATAGTAAATGTGGTTCCATGTGGTTCTGGTCGAAGATGGAATAGTAAATGTGGTTCCATGTGGTTCCAGTCAAAGACTAAGGTAGAACATCTATCAGAGTGTCAAGGTGAAAGTGAAGTGAAAAATGAGTTGTCCAGGGTGTCATCTAGGATTGTAACATTTGTGATAGAAGTTTGCAAATCCAACGAAACTGCAAACTCCTTTGACCAAGGATAGAGGCTTCCAGTCCTTGATGGCTGAGAGTTTGACAGGATCCATTTAAACTTTTCCTTGTCTGATGATCATGCCGAGGTATTCCATGGTAGGGGTGTTAAAAGAGCATTTGGATAACTTGAGGGATAGGCCATGTTCATGAAGATGTTGGAGAATGAGATGAGTGCATTGGTGGTGAAGATTGAGGTCATCCTGGGTGTGAATGCCTATGTTGTCCATATAGATTTTGAGCCATTTTTCAGGGAGAAGATCAGAGAAGATATGGTTCATGAAGCTTTGGAAGGTTGGTGACACATTGTTAAACCTAAAGAACATGACAGTTGGTTCAAATAGGCCTAGTGGGGTGATGAATGTAGCTTTTCATTGGTCTTGCTCCCTAATGTGAATGTTGTTGTAGCCCCACCGAATGTTGAATTTGGTGAACAGGGTGGATTCCTTTATGTCATCAATGAGTTCAGAGACCAGGGGAAGGGGATATGCATTGTGAATGATGTGGAAGTTGAGGTATTGATAGTCTTGACAGGGGCGAAGTGTACCATCTTTCTTTGGGACAAAAAAGAAAGGGGATGCTTGAGGGGATTTTGAGGGGATAATATGACCAGTATGAAGGTTTTCATCGATGAAGGTGCGACAGGGCTCCTTTTCCACAGGGTTAAGGGGGTAGACTTTGGCAATTTTGGAAATGAAGGATGGTTGATGATATGGTCATAGGGTCGATGGGGAGGAAGTTTGTCAAAGGTTTTCTCAGAAAAGACGTCCATGAAGTCCTTACACCATGCCAGTATTTCCTGATCTTTTGTCCTCTCTTGTTGGGCTAGCTGGGTGGAGAGGGTGATCTTCTGGATAAACAGGGGGGGAGATGAGTGGATGGTGATGGTTTTGTCCTGCCAGTCAATGATGGGGTTCCATTTCTGTAGCCAAGACATACCAAGAATGATTTGTTGTCTTCCAAGAGTGGTCACCATCAAGTCGGTTTGATCAGAGAACGAGGGGAACTGTAATCGAGTGGAGACCTTCCATTTAATGGTTCCCTGGTGGTTTTTGGATCCATCCACATTGTAAGTGATTAGGGGTTGTCTCAAGGGGTGAGTTCCTAGATGTAGGGTGGGGACTAGACTGGGTCAATGAAGTTCCCAGAGGTGCTGGAGTCAATGAGGGCAGTGACCATGACAGTTTGAGATTTAACTTGTAGACGAACAGGGATGCAAATAGTTTTCTGATTTGGTAGTCCTACAAGTACAATGGGGGAAGAAGACATCATTACATCTTCCCCAGTTAAAAATCCTGAGTATCTAGGGAGGTGATGTTCTCTTCTCCTTTGTTTTCCTTGAAGCAGAGTTTGAGGGTTTGAAAGATCTCTTCATTGGGTTTGCCAGTGGTGCAAAGGTTGGCAACATACTCCTCAAGTGCAGATGTAGTTTTGTTAGGGGGGGTCATTATGGTTGAGAATGAGGGAGTGGTGGTGATGAGGGCTAGGGTTGTGGATGATATTTTGTGGCATGGTCACTTGTTGGACGAGGGGCATATGTCTGCATTGTGTCCTGTCTTGTGGCAATGAAAACATCTTCCTTCCTTGATGTATTTGGCATGTTCAAGGGGAGTAAGTTTGGAGAGGCGAATGGCATCCACATCCATTGCATTGGGATCAGGAGTAGTCTGGGAGCGATGGGGAAAGGGTCAATGAAGTGGGAGGGTAGGTCATATACCCTTTCGTATGGAGGCAATGCAAGCTTGTTGCCCATGGAAGGTCTTGGCCTTTTCGATCCAATCGAAGATGGTGTTAGGTATAGTGGGCATGGAGAGGATCATGATGGCGATTTCTTGATCAATTCTAAAGGTGAAGCGATCAATGAGGGTGTCATTGTCAGTGATGTCAGCTTTGGTGGCGAGATTCTGGAAATCCGTGATGTATTTCTGAAATCCATCATCCTTGGTTCCATCCTCTTTCTTGAAGGAAGTTTGGACTAGTTTTGAGAAGTCAAGGTGGGCAATGGCTTTAGTGTCAAAGGGGAAAAAGGTGGACTTGAAGTTTTCCACAAATTTGTCAAAGGTTTTCTCTGTATTGGCGATGGAGGAGTTGCTCATTTTGTCATACCATATTTCAGAGAAGGAGACACCTCATCCCTTGCTCATCTTATTGAGCGTCGTCATGATCTTATCGGCATCAGAGGTGTAGATGGTGTTGTTGATGGAGAAATAGGCATTCATGGCCTTCATCCATCGAGTGGCATCTGCAAGTTCACCAGAAAAGTCAACTGGGAGGGCTGCTTTTAGTTTGGTTTTCATAGAGGACATTGGTGGGGTAGGGGGTGTTGTGAGAGGGGCAGGTGGGGCTAGGGGTGCTGGGAGTGCAAGGGGTGTTGGGGGTATGGGGGGAACAATAGGTACTGGGTTTGCAATGGGGGCAGGGGGTTTGGTTGTTCGTTGAGGTGGTCTTGGTGGGGCAGGGGAGGTCAAGGGTCCTGCTATTCTTCTGGAGTGTGAGGGTGGGGACGATGTTTCTTCATCCGAGTTGGAGGGTAGGCCAAAAGTTCTTCAAGGGGGTATGGTGATTGCGGGGTGTTCATCCTACTCCTAGATAGGAGGGATGAGGAAGATACTTGATCTTTTGTTACGCTTGTTGTACGTTCTTGGTGATGATCAAGAGTACCTTAATCTCAAGGGAGGACACTCACAAAGAGGTGCAACAATGTCCTGAGAAAGGCAGAGTAAAAGGGAATATCAAGTGGACTAGGTCTTAGGGACTGGGGGACTCAGGAGAGCTGAGGACACAAGAGCATACACTGGATTGTGTAGATCAAGTATGAGGAGTAAGTACAGGGCAGCCGGGTATTTATAGAGTAATCCTAGGAATGATAGAATATTCTAGAAAGGGGAGGAATATGGGGGAAACTTGCCATTGTGAGAGAAATAGCTGTGAAGAAGGCTATTTGTGGAGATAAGGTGAAAGGAGAAAGAAAGATAGGTAACTGCTAGACAAAAGGAAGGAAATTGTAACACACCGACCGACAATTCATGCAGAAACATGGATTACCCACTACCAAACTCAAAATGCCCATTTGAGTCCGAAATGCTGACTCTTCTTATAACAATAACGGAGATATTCAGTACACCTATGACCTTTTCTTGGTCATTGAAGGAATCACTCAATGAACCACCTTCCATGTCATGTCCTGTGGATGTGACAATATTATACTCAGTCTCTCTTGGCTCTGAAAGACCAATCCCCAGGTCGATTGGACCAAATGAACCTTCTCCATCAATGAATCCCTTGATGAATCAAGGAACCTTTTCCACTCCCATATAGAAGATACCAAACAACATGACTCCTTCTACAAAAAGGTGTCACCTCCCCCACCAAGACATGTCCACGTCAATGCCATTACAGATCATCACCTGTTTTCGTCCAACGCGCCCTCAATAACTGAACTATCCATCAAATTATTCAATGCAGATCCCGCTTCATTTCCCAAGGATCACTGGTCATTGCTAAACTCACCACTGCCACTGAACTTGCCATGACTGCCGAAAAGAACAAACCTAAGATCATCCTTCCCCCCAAATACCAAGACTTCGCCTCAGTCTTTTCAAAAGAAGCAACCAAGCATGTACCCCCTTCTTGTCCCTATGACCATGAGATCAATATCAAAGATTCATTTGTTCCCAAGATTGGGAAAGTTTACCCCCTTTTCCCTGAAGAACGAAAGGCAACCAAAATCTTTCTCAATGAACACCTTGCCTCCAGAAAGATCAGACCATCTAACTCCCCCCAAGTCTCTCCCCTCTTCTTTGTGAAAAAGAAGGATGGAGGTCTTCGCCCCTGCCAAGACTACCAGTACCTCAATGAACATATGGTCCGCAATGTCTACCCTCTTCCACTCATCTCAGACCTTGTCAACAAACTCCAAGGAGTGAAAGTTTTCACCAAGTTTGATGTTTGATGGGGATATAACAATGTCTGTATCAAGATGGACATCAATGGAAAGCCGCTTTTGTCATCCATAAAGGTCTCTTTGAATCCACAGTAATGTTCTTTGGCCTCAATAACTCCCCTGCTACATTTCAATGTTTCATGAATGACTTCTTCAGAGATATGATCTCAGAAGGATGGCTCGCCATCTATATGGATGATCTTCTTGTCTTCTCCCCAGATGATGACACCCATACAGAACAAACCAAATGAGTCCTCCAATATATGAAGGAACTTGATCTTCATCTCAAACTCAAAAAGTGTACATTCACCACCAAAGAAGTTGAATATCTCAGAATGATTGTCAAACCCAGACAATTGGCTATGGACCCAGTCAAATTAGATGGCATCACCAAATGGCCTACACCGACCAAAGTTAAGGAAGTACCTGTGATCTTTTCCTTGTCATCGAAGGAATCACCCAACGAACTACCTTTCATGTCATGTCTTGTGGACATGATAACATCATACTCGGACTTCCCTGGCTCAAGAAAACTAACCCAAGAGTTGATTGGGCAAAACAAACTTTCTCCCTTGACAAATCCCTTGACGAATTTAAAGATCTTTTCCACTCCCACATGGAATATACCAAGTGACACAATGCCTTCTACAAGAAAACATCTCCACCTCCACCAAAACATGTCCATGTTAACACTGCCATAGAAGATCACCTCTTTTCCTACCTAAACCAAGAAACCGAATCTCAGTACATTTGATGAGCCCTCGACAACAGAGCTACCCATCGTATTATTCGATGTGGATCTCGTTTCATTCCCTAAGGATCACCAATTATCACCAAGTTAACCACCGCCACTGAACTCGCCATGACCACTGAAAAAAACAAGCCCAAGGCTACCCTCCCTCCTGAATACCAACACTTTGCTTCCATCTTCTCAAAGGAAACCACTGACCATGTACCCCCCTTTTGTCCCTATGACCATGAAATTAACACCAAAGAAACCTTCATTCCGAAGATTGGAAAAGTTTATCCCCTCTCTTCAGAAGAACGAAAAGCCACTGAAACCTTCCTCGATGAACACCTCGCCTCTGGAAAGATTCATTCATCCAACTCTCCCCAAGCCTCCCCCTTCTTTTTTGTCAAAAAGAAAGACAGAGATCTTCGCCCCTGCCAAGACTACCAATACCTCAATGAACATACCATTCATGACACATACCCCCTTCCCCTTATCTCCGACCTCATTGATAAACTCCAAGAAGCCAAGATCTTCACCAAGTTTGATGTTTGCTGGGGGTACAACAATGTCCACATCAAAGATGGACATCAATGGAAAGCTGCCTTCGTCACCCACAAGGGGCTCTTCGAACCCACCATCATGTTCTTTGGCCTTAACAACTCCCCTGCCATATTCCAACGATTTATGAATGACTCCTTTAGAGACATGATTTCCAAAGGATGGCTCGTCATTTACATGGATGACCTTCTTATCTTTTCCACCGACAATGACACACACACCAAACGTACCCAATGTGTCCTTCAATGAATGAAAGAACTTGACCTCCACCTGAAACTAGAAAAATGTACATTCATTGCCACCAAAGTCGAATATCTTGGCATGATCGTCAAACCGGGACAACTAGCTATGGATCCCATTAAACTAGACAGCATTGCCAAGTGGCCCACACCAACCAAAGTCAAAGAAGTCCACTCTTTCCTGGGGTTTACCAATTTCTATCAACGTTTCATTCCCGACTACTCCACCATTGCACGACCTCTCATTGATCTTACCAGAAAAGACCTCACCTGGAACTGGACCCCCTCTTGCCAACAGAGCTTTGACAAACTTAAAGAACTCTTCTTGTCAAAACCTGTTCTTCACCTACCAGATCTCTCCTCCCCTTTCACCATTGCCACTGACACCTCAAAGTTTGCCTCTGGCGCCATTCTTCTCCAAACAGATCCAAATGGAGACTGGCACCCTTGTTCCTACTTGTTGCAATCATTCTCCCCCACTGAATGAAATTACGACATCTATGATAGAGAACTCCTCGCCATCATCCATGCCTTGAAGTCCTGGCAACATTACCTTCATGGATCCCCTTTCCCCATCCAAGTTTTCACTGACCACAAAAACTTAACCTATTTCTGCCAACCTCAAGCCCTTAACCGACGACAAGCCCGTTGGCTTCTCAATCTTGTTGACTTTGACCTCAAAATGATTCATGTCCCAGGAAAACTCCTTGCAGGCCCTGATGCCCTCTCCTGCCATCCTGACCTTGTTTCAGACTCGTTCTCTGAGAATGAGGCCACCACCCTCCTCCCTCCTTCCCTCTTTGTCAACCTCATCGATGTAGCACTTTCTGACTGTATCAGATCCTCCTCCACCTCTGACCCCCTTATTACCCAAGCCCTCCAATCCATGGCTGACGAAATTCCCCCTGCCCTCTGCTCCCACCTCTCCAATTGGCAATTCCTCGATGGCATCCTCACTTACAAAGGCCGCATTTACGTCCCCCACAACAACTCTCTCCACCATTCCATCCTCACCCATTACCATGACCATGAATCTGCCAGCCACCCTGGTTTCCTCAAAACCTGTCAGCTCATCTCTGCTGAATTTTGATGGCCTGGCCTGGCCTCTTATGTCCGCAAATACATGGAGGGTTGTGCTGTTTGCCAACAGAACAAGGCTAACACCCACCCTATGTGTCCCCCTCTCCTTTCCATTCCGTCCTCTGCCTCTCACCCCTTCCAACAAATCTCCTGCAATCTGATCATGGATCTCCCACCTTCTGCTGGCTTCAACTGTCTCTTGGTCATGGTCGACCATGGGCTTACTAAGGAGGTGATTTTTTGCCCCACAAGGACAACCATCACTGCCAAGGGAATCACCACTCTATTTTTCCACAAAGTTTACAAACGATTCGGCTTATATGACAAAATCATCTCTGATCATGGCCCCCAGTTTGCTTTGTCCTTCGCAAAAAAACTCAGGAAGCTCCTTGGTTACAACCTATCCTTATCCACCACTTATCACCCGCAATCTGATGGTGAAACTGAACAAGTAAACTGTCATATCCCAAATCTTCGCCAAGTCCAACTCCGGTTCTCCGGTCATTCCTCCGATCTCTTCTCGACAACTCCGGCGCATTCTCGCGCACTCCGTACTTCTGTTCCTCCGGACTTCTCTCTTTA
>JBBPLF010001283.1:0-10225 GCA_038089615.1 Aureoboletus auriporus
GTAAAGGAGCACATAAAAGTGTTTGTTGTTTAAGTATGAGGGCAAAGTCGGTGTATTGAGCCACTTTCTTCTTCAGGATGTTTCTTGCCTTTGTGTGAATATTCCTCCACAGCCTCTCAAACGGTGTTGAGGTTGAACCCATTTTGTCTAGCAAAGCGGGTCAGCTTAAGGTCCTTCTCCTGTTGAAGGGAAGGAAGGCAAAGATAGTAGTTATGACTGGAGGGATCGCCATGAAGGTAGCATGCCCAATGGTACCTGTCAAACAACATATTCCAAGTTCTAATGTCTGTTACGGTTTTCCCTTAAGACCCGTCTTTTCCTTACGTTTATGGACTCATTGTTTCCCCTCGTGTCTTTGCAAGACATTCATCTTCCTTTCCCAGTTAGTTCTTCTGGTTCCGAACCGGAACCCATTCAGAACCACAATCCACCTTACCTCACTATCCCACTTTTTCATCTTCAACCGGAACCACAGGAATCCCTTCGGAATCCTTCAGAACCACATTTCCTTATGTAACAGACCAACTCCTCTTCGTCATCACTCTCCTTATGTGATGACTTGTGTCCCCCTTACTCATCCGTACAGCCATGATACTGTGCACCACGCCTTACGCAGTATGCAGCAGCATAGCTCCTGCTGCGCACATAGGATTGCGCAGTATCACAACTCGTATAAGTAGCTACTTGACCCAGCCTGTATTCCCCAGCTAGTTCTATGCAATCCAGCATTGTTACTTAGCACATCCACGAGCCCCAAGTGTGCGCGTTGGGTAGTGAGACACCTCTTCTCTTTGCTTCACCTACAACAAGTTTCTGAACTACTTTGAGTGTTTGCTGTGCTACGTTCTGACACCCAGCGTTAACAATGTCTATACCATTGTCTGAGTTCTCTACTTGGGGATCAGTGCTGTCATCCCATCCTCCGTGGGGGGTATCCATCCAGTTTTCTAAACATGGTGTCTGTTACAATTTGAATCAGTACCCGGACAATTCATTTTTCTTCTTCCTCACGCAATCCTTTACCTTTCATTCGGAGGAGGAATGTTAACACCTTCCCACCCGGAGGAAGACTCTCCCTCACTTGTTGAGTCACACCACACTCACTTGTTGAGTCACGCTACACTCACTTGTTGAGTCACGCTCACTTGTTGAGTCACGTTACCCCTGTTGAGTCACACTCAACCTTTCCTTACTTTACGGACCTTTCCCCTCGTCATCACATCTCCCGATTGATGACCCGCATCTCCCGATCCTATCTAGATTACCCTACATTGCCTTACGCAGCACGCGCAGCCCCCACTGCCCTACGCAGCCCGGATAGCACGCATCACCGCACTGCACGCATCACCGCACTGCACGCATCACCGCACTGCACGCATCACCGCGCTGCACACATCACCGCGCTGCACGCATCACCTTGCGCAGCACGCATTGCCCCGCGCAGCATACATAGCTTACGCATTGCTTTACGCAGCACATACTGCGGCTACTGCCTTACGCAGCATCCCAGCCTAGTATAAGTAGTCTACCCTCTTCACTGGCATTTCCTCAGCCAGTTCTACGCACTTGGATGTACTTCTCTCCTCTAGTACTTTCCTATGCAATCTCTGGTCTCCCGAAGTACTTGTGTGTGACAATACTTTGAGATTCTTCGTCACACCAACGTCTGGAGCCACATATCAAGTGCTCTCAGTTCTCCAGAAGCGCTAGAAAGAGCGGTTATATCCTCAGCGTTATTTGTCCTATGATTTGTTTGCACGATCTCATGACGGCAAATCAACGAATCTAACATTTGCGGCGCTGCAGGTTGTTACTGTTTATCTCAACTCATGTCACATTACAATTCTTCTGTCAGCTTACCAGACACTGTTCATTTGATTGGGATGACTCAACTCCTCTTCGCATTACTGGTGTCGTGTCATCGAAGCCATTCATGGCATTGCGAGCATCAAATAAGTTGGTAGGCCCTGAATCACCTGAAACATGGTTGACTTGCATTGACATAGTTTGTAGGGGTATGTGTGTAAGTGTTTCCTATTGGATCGTGTGCTCCGGTACTCAGATGTGATCTTCAACGTGACTGGAGGTTGTGATATGGTCCCGTGTGAGCTCGTGTGTGATGTTTCTGGTTCTGTGCTTACTATCGGGTTACCAGTATAACCTCCTCTTTGCTGTCGAGTGGTTGGTAGCAACTCTTAGCATGGTGTGGTATAATATATGATGCACTAAACTTGTCCAACAGCTTTTACTGCCATCGGATCTGGACGAGTGAGTTTTTGCCGTAACACCTTTACACCCCACTTGCCAAGCTCTGATTAGTATCACCTTGCAGTTAGTCTCGGCGATTTTAGGATATGGTAAATTTATCATTGACATCGAAGCAGTGAGCATTGTCTGACTTGCCAACTTTACCAGTTTCTGGCACATGTATGTACACCAACAGACTGACTTGGGAATAACTGGATAAATTTTTCATCAAGTTCCTTCATTGGACTGTTTGTGCATTCTTTCCACATCCAAGCAAGGCTGAAGTAACTGTTTCATAGCGTTTGGCATACACACATATATTGTATCAGCGCATTCTATAACATATGTCGAGTTGGTGCCTGATTTTGTACCCTCAAGTTTTTTGCTGTCTTACTTTCCACTAAGTTCGTCGTTGTATGACCACTAAACTCGATAGTTGAGAAATGGTCAATGTGCTCCCTGGGCGTTTAATCCCACCTTCCCTACTGCTGTTATACATAGGCTGCAGACAATAGCCTGACTTGGAGTGATGCAGAATACTTATCATGCCGTTGCTCCGTAGTACTAGTAGCGGCGCATAATTAATACAAATTTCGGACAATCTTGTGGGGCATAAAAACTTATAAAAATAACTTACACGTCATATGCCAGTGGTTGTTTTCCGTCCCTATTATACACTTATGATGCATCGAAGATGAGCCAGGTTGGCCAACTCGTTTGAACTAGACACTGTCAGAGCCATTATCCATGGTTCTGGGCAGCGACACACTGCCAGTGACAGAGCTTTCCCCAATCAGCGATCGCTACAACTTTTTAGCATAAAAAAGTTTTTGTCACCATGACATATGTGGCTATTCCCCTATTCCGAGAATGAACGCCAGCCGATCTGGAGTCCTCAGTCTTCCCTGAATAAGGTAGCTAATAAAAAGTTCAACGACTCGGAATTTCTGTTCATGATGCAAGCTATTGATAATCTTGGAGGTTATGCCAGTGATATGAATTCTGCGCTTACCGTTGGCTCAATGCATGGCTGTCTTTGTCGTGCCAGTGCTTGACTGAGCTCAAGCAGCAGTAGGCTCCTGCCAGCGGTCCTGGTCCCAGCAGCCCGAGCTTGAGTGGATTTTTAGCAATTCTCAGTGTGGTACTATGGACCGCTTTCCACTGGGTTTATACTGCAAGGGTGGTACCTTTAATACCGTGACGGAGACAATGAACGGAAATGAATACTTGTATGTTGCAGTGCTTCGGCCGGGTCGGCCCCGGCGACTTGAACATAAGAGGTCAAGCTCAACTAGGTCGCATTTGCTCTGAATCGGGAACCTACTAGTAGTGCATGCCGCCCGGCTGTGGATAGGCCTGGACTCCAAACACGCCGCCGCAATCCCCGCGGCTCCGGGAATTTTACCCCACCGACACCACTCAGAGTCCACTCCTAGGGGGCTTTCCTCCGTAGTACGCGGCAGAGAAATATGTGTCGCATTCTCACATATTTCTATCACAGGTTCGATCCCTCCACCGACTGCTTATATTCTGCCATCCTTCCGTCGCATTGGTCAGGCGCTTGAACGTCACGCAACAAATTTCGCCAGTCAACTGATTGTGTCACTGACTCAATGGGAACACTGCCTTTAGCTAAGTCCCTTGCCATGCGCTGCTGCTTTTTGATTTCCCTGACAACAATGTCTGTACTTGGTTAAACCGACCTTTTCATATTCAAGAATTGTGAAGTAATCGAGGCGGCGAGCCAGTCGCAGCGGCCCATGAAGCAAAATTAAACCACTTTCACTGATTCGAGTCGCGGGCCTGAGTTTAAGAGAAAAAAACTCTTTTGCAGAACCCTTCTTTGCCTTTTTTACTCGCTTTTCAGAGTTCTGATTGGAAGCCTCGGAGCATCAAGCGGCAAGGTCACATTTCTGAGTCGCTCCTCCAGATTGGCAACTGTGTTTCTTACGACATAACATTAGGTAGTACTTAAGCAAATGACCACTGTGACCCATTCCAGCAACATCGAGTACGACTCATTTCTTCTCTCTCTCAACTATGTCTGGCGATGGTGTAGCGGTTGTGGGATGGGGCCCCTCGTTGATAGGTAGCCGCTGGTAGATTCCCCGATATCTGGATGCTCACTAACTTGGACTTGTGCAGGGTATACGATTTCGAGTTTGTAGGTGCACTCCATCTCACTGGGATTGTCTGGAATCCGATGATTTCGGTAGGATGTACGGTATGACATTGGGCCAGTCGATTTCCTATACATATTGGTTTCCGAATGATTCGTGGCTTATGAAAGCATTGGTATGTCTATTCGAGCTTCGTTTAATACTCTATTTCCGACTTGTTCTCCTTAGGTATTTGCGGTGATGTAGGTTGCTGTTGTTAATCACGTATCGTGATTGTAACAACTCTTTTCCACTGGCAGCTTAGCAGATACTGTTCATTTGATCGGGATTACTCAATTCTTCTGGACGTTGCTCGTGGCGTGTCATCGAAGCCATTCGTGGCGTTGCGAGGATCAAATAAGTTGGTAAGCTCTAGATCACCTGAGACATAGCCGACCTGTGTTGATATAACTTGTAGGGGTTTGTATGTAAGTGCTTCCTACTAGTAGTGGATCGCGAGCTATGATACTTAAATCCAATCTTCAATTTGATTGGAGGTTGCGACATGGTCTCATGTGAGCTCGTGTGTGATGTTTCTGATTCTGTTCTTACTATTAGCTTACCAGTGCAACATCGTCCTTGTTGTGGAGTGGTTCGTAGCATCTTTTTGGCATGGCATGGCATCCATAATGCACTAAAACCATCGGACAGCTTTTACTGCCGTCGCATATGGACGAGTGAGGTTTTGTCATCATATCTATATCCTTCATCTGTTGATGTCCACATAGTCAGCGGGGGGAACATGCCTCTCACTCTCGCTATTGTCAGTTCCAACGGTGTATCAGGATGCATGTTCTTAATACCTCTTTGCAGTTCGTCACATCGATTTTGGCATATGGTAAATTTACCACTGATATCGAAATAACGAGCATTTTCTGACTTACGGACTGTACCAGTTTTTGCCACATGTATGTACACTGATGGACTGACTTGCGCGAATGACTGAATGTATTCTTCTTCAGGCTACTTCATTGGACTGTTTGTGCAATCTTTGCGCATGCTACGAGCGCTAAGCAACTGTTTTTGTAGTATTCAGTCTGGAAGGATCGGTTACATATTCACCTCTCGAGTAAGGTCCACACGTTGTATTCGAGTGTTCGCTGATGTCCCCCATTTACTTATAGTTCATACTTCCACATTCTGGTGCGAACATTATATGTGATTTTCTCATCGCATTCGCCGTCTTGAAGTATATGTGGAAATCCGGGCTCCGGAGGCGACGCAGTATAATCCGAAATTTGGCTCGTGTTTGCATCACTACAGGCGCAATGACTTGGTAAGATTTAAATTGCCATTTCGCCTGGTATAGTACATTTATCCTGGTCGTGTTTGTTCAGCATGATATCAATCGTCACTTGTGCCCTGGTATGTTTAGAGTAGATGGTTGCACGCTGGTTGCTAACTGCGAATCTGCGACGAAGTATATTATTCAAGGCGACGATAATTTGATGGTTGCAGGAGGCATCTTACTTAGCCGGAGCGAGTACTATCCATCTTTCCAACGACAGATGCATGGAATGCTGACTATTCGTTACATATTTAGGTTATGCGAATTCCATGCTGGCTGTGTAAGTCCCCGCTCTTATGGATAGATGTCACATGAATTTGGATGCTTGAACAGACTCAATGCGCGGAGATTCATTCTTGACCAGAACTCGGATGTGAACTCAATCGAGTTGACAACCATACCCATGACTTTACTAGCGACTATTCAATCCGATCGTCGCCTTGCCTAGTGAATCTGAGGATTCATGTGCTCAGTTATCTCTGTTGGTCGTACATATTATGACTGCTGTGATTTCACATACAGAATGACCACTGGAACGACCATTCTCAGGCTATACGTACATCGAGTAGGTGCCTAATTTTGTACCCTCTTTCTTTGTGGATATGTTTGATTTTGCTGCATCGTCAAAGTCGAATGGAGAACGACAATGGTGCAAAATCTGATGCGTAGTAATATGTACATAATTTGGGGCGACAATACTTGTAACGCTGGTCGTGTTTCTCTAAGAACTAGGTTTACTAAACATATTTAGTACAAGGGATCCGGAGCATTGCGAAAATGTTTGTTAGGGTCGTGAGAGATCCCACCAGTTGCTAAATTTCCGAATAGGCACGGCTGCGACTCAGTGGCGCCGCTTCACGGCGTGTAAGGTAAGGACCAAACTCCGACGTAAAGCTTACTTAGACGTTACGTTACACAACTTACACTTCTACTACTACTAAATGTATTAGTACTGTAATCAGAAGTAAGTTGCGCTCAACGTAAAATTTGTTCTCTCTGCTTCGGCTGAAGCGCCGCAACAAATATTCATTTCCGTCAATTGTCTCCGTGTTTTGTTGTTGTTGTTGTTGTTGTTATTGATGCACCACTTTAGAACCAGAGATAGGTTAGGTCGGGAATCTGCCGAAGATACGTATTATAATCTATATTTACCCCCCAACGCTACTACTTAAATATCCCGAACAATTCAATTTTTAGACGTCCAGCCCCGTTTGTAAGGAAGCACAGGCTTAGCAAGAACTGTTTATCTTGAAAGACGAACTCCAAAAGGTAAGTATTCACTGCGCTGAGATTTCTGACAAACGATTTAGTGATTCAGTTTGTGTATAGCCTAGTAGTGTGAAGTGTCAATGTAATTATGTGATCTGACAGTAAGTCCCTTGTGCTATGTTGGTCTATAGCTAACGAGTCTGCTTCTGACTATGTACCCACCTCCTTTATCGCATTGACTCATCTCGGAGGATTCCACGGGAGCACAGACCGGGAGGTTTGTACCTTACAGTGGGAACTTGAACTTGAATTAAACTTGAAACAGTTCACTCAATGGATCACGACTAGGTACCTAATCCCTGACTCGTTATGTAATTGAACATTCGACAGGCAGGAACGATTTGGCGACTGGGAACCAGTGCCTCACCAATCAGGACGAGCCTCGATGTAGGGTTGGTATTAGTACTGGTAAGCTCTCCAAGAATATACAATTCATGCCTTTCTTATGAAACTCTTCCGAGTTGTGCTTAAATGGACAGGCTTGCCAGGGGAGGAATTACATAGTTTCCAGGACGACATTGGTCAGTAACTTAAGTGGCGTCGCTTTCACTGACATGCCTGCGTTGCCCTGCTACTAAAGCCGTTGTACTTGACCACGATCCATCCATCGTCTGCGTTCAAGCCCGCTGATGGGCAGTTTCGCATCTCCAGACGACCTATTCGTTCAAAAGTGAGTAAACGACCGATGGTATTTCACACTAAGCGTTTCTGACACCACAATAAGATATGTTGCATTCACTGGCTGTTCGATTCTTGTGTATGATTATCTGCTCACTTTTCCACTCGAAGTATGTTTCATTATGCGCCGTAAAGCCAGGCTGATACCACTCGTAACAGGTGGAGTACATTTGGAAGGCTCCACGCACCCTTATCAAAACAGGCTTTCTGCTGAATCGATACGGAAACCTGGTTGGGCAAACAGTGATCGTGGTCCAGGAGCTCGGAATTCTCAGCCACGATTCTCATGGAGTATGTAGTCTGTTCCTTTACACAACCGTATACTCCCGCGCTCATTTCATATGCCATTCAGTTTTGCATCGCGTACTTTATCTACTGCTCGGCTTTCATGCTATTCTCTGAGGAATCCATCCGATGTGAGTCATGGATCCTCGTCTTGAGTTATTTTGGAGGTGAAAGCTGAGAACAGTTATCGTGATAATGCGTGCCTGGGCAGTCTGGGGATGCACTTATCGTGCGGCAGTCTCATTGATGTCGTTGTATGCGATCTATATCGTCATCGTGATTGGATTTTCATCTTACTTGTGGAAAATCGGCTATGGTATGTGATACGAATAACAGGACTAGGTCGAAATGAGCTAGTGGAGTTGTAGGTTCAGCGCTTCCGCCGTTGGAAGGTGTTTGCTTGGCAGCTGTTCCTGGTGAGGCGGAATCTTCGTTCGAAGGTGTTACCATCTCTGACAGCAGCATCTTCTCGACTTGTAGAGTACACTGTGAGTGCCCTTCTGTCACACACTCACCAAAACATCTGACAGCTTTATGTTCGCTCACAGTGGCTGTTGTGGATCCTAACGTGGGTCGTTTATGAGGCACAGAAGCCTATTCGGAGTTGACATGGAACGTAGACTTGTGGTCGACAGCATCGTGTTGGCAGTCGCATACAAAGGCCTTCGCAACTCTTCCAGAGGGTTTCAACCTGCCTATACATCGCCATTAATCCGTCTTCTCCTCCACGATGGTCAGTAAGAAAAAGCGATAGTTTCGTCAGCAGGCGCGACACTGACACATATTCTTCTATCTAGCCATCACTTTTTACGCTGTAAGCTTTACCAATATCGGTATCTGCGATGATTGAAACCGATTAATCTAACACACATTTTAGGCAGCTACGTTCAACAGCATATTTTCGATCATTTGCTGGTGCGTCTCTATACTTTGATGTTTTACATTGCTCTTACGTCGCTCACGTGCGGCAGGACCACGTTCCGTCAAGTCAGTGTCCTCGTTCTTTCTTTGCGACCCTCTCAGATTGATTATTCAATGAAAAACACAGACTCCGAACGACTTTCTCCAGCTCTCGTGCGTATCCAACCCCATCATTCAGCCTCGCTGACATGGGACTTTCTAGATTCTCGATTCCAATGCTCTCCATTGCTGGACAGCGACTGGTGCTCAACCTTCGGGGACTGCAAGCACGACCATGGACGTCGAGGGACGTGAGTCGCGTGGTCGATCGAGAGCTCGCGGCTATGGATGACGAGGCATATTCAAGTTGGCAAGTTGTCCCAGAGTCTTCGGCCAGGACAGAGTCGACGGATATCCCGCTAACGTCTCGCACAGCGAGCCACGGCGTGAACGAAAGGTGAATCGTGTGTCTCTGCGATTCACATGTTTTGACCGACAAACGACTTTTTATTGTCCTAGATGTTGAACGTCTACCGATCGACATGCTTGGTGAGATCATTCCCAACTGTAAAACATGCGATACATGGAGATACGCCTCACGCTAATTCGCTGCGTCGTCTGTCTGACGCGGAGTGCTACTACCATCATTACCTGCTTAGCATTCATTTTAATCACGTGTCCTGATGACCGCATGTGTTTTATAATTTGGTGCATGCAGGATGCATGCATGACCGTGCGGCGGATCTTACCCGGTCATCTTGAGCTTGTTTTGAGACAAGTGGATAAACGATCAGAATTATAAACACTCCCGGAGCGCAATGGCTAAAAAATATAAAGGGATAGTCGTACTATGCGATAAGTAACAGATCGATCTCGATAGCTGGGTGGATCGTCTAATGTACTAAAAACACACAGAGTCTGTAGAGATCACCTACGTCCAAAATATCATAACACAAAAAGGATGAAGTGTGAGTAGAGTTGCAGCGGCCACAGCACATGGACGATTGTTCCGAATCTTGTAAAGTGCACTCTCGAACGCGCATGTCGGACGGCGCAACTTGTGTCCGAGGACGTCGGCGCTACCGATTGGCAATGATACGAGACACACTAAATGCGGATATGACAGTTGAGTGTACGACTCATCGGAACAAAGAAAGAACCACCGAGTGAGATCGGTCTGTTGTGAAGGTCATCGGATGTTGCCTGTGGGGTTGCTTTCTAGTTGGTTTTGACGATGGGTAAGAACTCGGAAGAGGCGTGCATTGATGCGGCAGGGTCATGTGACTACATCGTGAACAGTAGTCATTCTGAACGACAGTGACTTCATTACATTACATACTTGGGAGATCTGATCCGTGACGACAACTCCTGTGACTGAAAAGGATAAGGGCATCATCAA
>JBBPLF010001284.1:0-10220 GCA_038089615.1 Aureoboletus auriporus
GTGGGCTGTGACTTGAAAGATGCTAAGTCCGTGTCTGACTCCATTCAGCGGTAAGTGCTATATCACAAGAGATCAGATCAGATAAGATAAGATCAAAGGAGATTAGATAAGCGTAAAATTGACAACACATATTGGGTAGTGAGACATCTTTTCTCTTTGCTTCACCCACAACAAGTCTTCAAACTACTTCAAGTATTCGCTGTGCTATGTTCTGACACTCAGCGTTAACAATACCTCAGGGGAGAATGAGGACATGGGGGAAGAGGGAATGGCCTCATCCCAATGGAGGCAGTGATGGTCCTCCTGAGCCTCTATGGTGGTGGAGGGATCTGGATCAGCAGATGGATCACCCTCAGATGTCACAGGGGGATCTGCGGTGCGAGAACGGGTGGAACAGCAAGGTGGAGCCATGAATAGCTGAAGATCTAATCTACAAACGAAAGAAGACTAGTACGCGATCCAGCCGACATCGTGGAGACGGGACAAGGAACGTGCGCGGAGCACAGCAATCCGCACGAGACTTTGTAGTCCCTGACGTCGGAGCCCGAAAACCCGCCACCCTCGTGTTCGTACCTTCGGCGTGTTGGCTATCGAAGTACAAATAAGGTTAGGTAAGTGCGGTGTCATTTTCCTGATGTAGTCATGCAGCTGTTGCTGAACCGGCCGCCGGGGCCCATAGTGACTGGACCACACATGAAGTATCCATAAATGTTTTAATGTCTGATCTGATTACACAGCGTGCCATGGTGTAGTAGTATCGGACATCATAAGAACCTCAAACGGCTTCGTCTTCTCACCCTTTCTGTCTCTCTCAAGTTCCCTGTTGACCAACTCTGGGAATCGGTGCGTTCGTTTATCCTATATCCCTACTAGTACCCTATCATTAATTCTCGTATCGTATCGCACAAGAGTTCGCACAAGAGTTCTCCGAGTCGCCAGCGCATAGAAGGACAATCTCCAAGAACCTCAGAAAGCACCACATTACACGTGGGTGAGTTTAGGTCTCCTCATACCACTATGTCATTGCCATCCTTGCTTCCCTGACAAATTCTCACATATCCCTCTTACATCTAGTCTTTGATCGCTTTCATCAATATATCATCCACGTTGTTCATCCTAGAATCAGCGTGCTCTAGGCTCTAGCAGGTAAGGGATACTAGTGTTCATGCTGTTGTTGCGGCCAGTATCAACTTTTTATATAGAATAATGTCTGCTTACACTGTCTGTAACAAGACCGAAAATCCTTGCGAAGTCTACCTGCACATCGAATATAGATCCATACAGGAGAATACGAAAACCATACCCAGTGACAAATGTGCCGATTGGGTATCTCCTGAGGGCCAAGGGGTGACATGGGGGTGGGTTTTTCATGATTACATTTTAAGGAGAGCCGGGGCAGAGTTCGAAGTTGGGCCCTTCGGAACTCATAATATTTTGCCAAAGCTACCAAAAAAGTGATTCAAAGTGTCGCTGGCGTTCTCTATAATCATTACAAACTTTTGCAATTTTAGATGGAGGACGAGCGCCCAGGATAAACGATCCTGCAAGTCACAGCAAGTGTTACAAGTCATGTTTCGGTTTTTATTCCTGGTCTATTCTCGGCCTAGGTATTACGAGAAAATTTGACAGCAACGCAAGGGAGTGATAAAAACGGTATCAATACTTAGTTCAAAGGATCTCCATTAAACAGGCAAGTGATCTAGCTGGATTCATTTATATAAGGCCCTGGGAATGTACAGTTGGTTGAGAACGAGACATCGATCGATCGTTACAGTAAGCCTGATGCACGTGAGGTCAGCATATTGTTCCTACCGCTTTTCCCACATGCCATGATCTGAAACCATACCTCGTCAAGCTCAAGGTCAAGACGTCAATCTTCCACTGCCGTTGTAATGGATCATTATCAGACTCGCTAGGAATGAGTGTATTCAGCGTGCCATCGACATTTTTCGTGACTATCGGCTATCCCCTCTCACTGCGTCAATCAAGATCTTGGGTTCGTACGAGAAGGATTCCATCGCCCACCGCTAAAAAGCCAATAATTACACAAATGACCTGCCTATCAACAATGTAGGCAAAGGGTGATTCACAATTGAAGCAGACGCGTATACCTTTAGTGCACCGCACGAACATGGTGACATGTAAAATGAAGAGGAACTACATAGACATCCACGCCGATCGTAAAATCTAACGCTCCCAATCCTTCCATCACCTCGTCACCTGGCGCAATGGATCTCTTTCATGCGCCGCGTTGCACTGCGTCGTTTACAGTTTAATACTGTTTCAATTTACGGTACAGTGCTGTCCTTTTCCTCTTGATGGTAGATGATCGTCTCCCGGCGACCGGGCAATCCCCACCATGACTTATGGATCATCCCGGCCCGGGGCCACAGTACGATGTCATACAATACAATAATCTGCACTTCTCCGCCACATGACGGGACACAATCTATATGTGTGAGAACCAACGGAGAGAATTAGGTTGACGACGCACCCTTGCCCTGAGCAGCGGGACGATCATCAGGCCGCTACCGAAGCCCGGGACCTATGTTAACCGGACCACACACGAAACATGCATGAATGTTTTCACGTCTGATCTGATTACACAGCATGCCATCCGGGCATACTAGTATCGGACATCATAAGAACCTCAAATGGCTTCGTCCGAGTCCTTTCTGTCTTCTCCATCCTTTCTGTCTCTCTCAGATACCACCGTGGTTCCCTGTTGACCAACTCTGGAAATCAGTGCGTTCATTTGTCTTATCTCCCTACCCTCAGGCTTTCATTATTAAATTCATCAATCCTCATATCGTATCGCACAATAGCTCGCACTTCTCGCCAGCGCGTAGAAGGACAACAACTTTTCTAAGAACCTCAGAAAGTACCACATTGCACGTGGGTGAATACCACCATGTCGTTGCCTTCCTTTCTGCCTTGACAACTTCTCACATATCCATCTACTAATAGCCTTTGATTGCGCTCACCAATACATCATCCACACTGATCATCCTAGAATCAGTGTGCTCTAGGCTCTAGCAAGTAAGGGATACTACTGCTCATGCTTTTGTTACGGGCAATTACAACTATCTATACAGGACTATGCCTGTCTATACCGTGTGTGACAAGACTGGAACAACCTACTACGTCTATGTACACCTCCCATATGGTACCCTAGAGACCGGTACGCAAATCGTAGCCGGCAACGAATGTGCCGTTTGGCTCTATCCCTTAAGAAACGGTGAGGAGACATGGGGTCGGGTTTACGAAGATCCCGAGAGGCTTCGTATCAAGGAGTTTTTTGAAATTGGGCCCCTCTGAACTCATAATATTTTGTTAAAGCCAAAGCGATGGTGATTGAAAGAGTTGCCGGTGTTCTCTACAATCATTATAAACTTCTGTTATGTCTTCGTTTTACATGTCGCTGTGCTCGTGCAAGTACGCGCGTCTGTTCCGATTGTGAACCACCCTCAAACCCGGAACGTTGAAACTGACAACCTCACAATTATTCCTACAGTCGCACGGCAGCGTTACCAGGCGTGTCTTTGAGAGCTTGTCCCAGGTCAGCCAATACGGCCCATCCGCTGTAGCAAAGTTGTCAACATTCACTAAAATCCCCAATCCACCTCCGCCAAAATGGTATCAAATATTGTTCTGCTGTAGCCCAAACCGTTTGAAACTTGGGCAATGGTACGTAGAAGTCTCCGATGAGTCTACAGAATCAGAAAACCACATTTCAAGACAAGTACATCAACACGAATGGCATGCCACACACCTCATTGTAATATGGAGTGTGAAACACATTCCTCAAGCAGGTCGGTTCTGCGTATGAAACCTGACTCAGTTTTCCGATTTCCCCGGAAGTCTTTGTGCTCTTCTCCCCCCTCAACGATGGCAATGTGTACCCTGCTATATCCAGGTCGTTTGAGCACCTTGTGGTGGTGAAAACCATAAAAAATGTCTCGGTCGCACCTTGGCCAGCTATGTCTGTGCAAAACATCAATGGATAATGTGAAGCCATACGAACGCAGAGTAAGAATTACATACGTATGTCGGCTTCGAGAAGAGCTGCGGTGCCTCCGGGATGACTATATATCAAGAGATTGCTGTCGATGATAACCCACTAGAGTTAAACAATTATGCGTGAGTCAACTTTTAAAACTGTTGCAATCAATCGTTGTACGTACCTTCAAGTTGACCACTTCTTCTCGAGTAAACACGTGCAGCCTCTTTGCAGCCATGCTTTAAGTCAGGCCATGATCTAGGGGCTTCTATCGGTGAACTTGGGATATCAAAAGGAACGGTGAGCATTAAACATCAATGCCATTATATACAGGAGCTGTGGAAGATGTTTAGATACGTGCAAAGTCCTATAGTGGTAGCAATGGATTGAACATGAGAATAACACTGGGTTGCACTGATTCTAGTGATTGCCTGCGCTGGTTCCATCTCTTTTTCGGGACCTGAGCACAATTTATGTATACGCACGCACTTGAGTTGTGCTAGAGACCTTGATGCGGGAAGAGCCCAGGGATACCAAGAAGTACTGGATATGAAGATAGACATGCATAGGAACGCACCAGGATGTGATATTCGATATACATCATAGTCAAACCATCAACTGCAGGGCTATATGGTGACGCCATTATATCAATGAGCAGTTCATGGCTGTGGCTTCGAGTCGCCATTACTCACGATGGTGTTATCTGATGACATGGAAACTCAGTCCAGAGGCAATGAGTGGAGATGTACGATCTAATCATGATCACGATTGATAACTGTTCTATGGGTTCATATGGTTACTGATTCTCGAAATACGGGATAGAAAGGACTCACTCGGACCTATCCATCCACCTCTTTCAATGGTTCTGCGTCCCCCCCTTCTTTTTGCGCCCCTTCTTGCTGGTAGCTTCGGTCCCTCCAGATAATGGGACATACGTCACATTCCCGACTCACACATTCCTCCACGGTCGTTCTGCGTCCAGGGGTTCCTTCACATAACTCACCTCGACCAGGGGCCCTGGCACACGTCCTTCCTCCTCTTCCTTGTCCTCCGTGCGCGACGCCGGACGAGACAGTGTCGGCGTACTATACGACGACACTGTCACTCTTTTTGTCTCCGAATTCAACGATAGTACTGTGCGTGTGGTAGGCGGCGGCGGCGTGCGAAACGTCTGATTTTGCGCCTGCGATCCATGCAACATCGGAAACGCCCCCTCAGCCGCACGCGCCTCTTCAATCGTTCTCTGTCGCGCCTCCTCCTCCCTTGCTAGTTGTTCCGCCAGTTCACTTCCCAGTCTCCCCACCAACAGCTCCCACCCGCGCGGATCCAACAACATGGAGGTGCAGTGTGGACACGCGTAGTAGGGTTGGTTGAGCGTGCATAAAATCAGTCCGCACTGTCGACACATGTGCACATAATTCGAGAGCGCGTGTTTTCGAGCTAGTAGGTAGACACCCTCAGGACGTCAGTCTACCACATGGAGGACCGCTCTCACCTTGACAGAAACAACCACCTTTAGGATCCTTTGCACGACCATTGGACGTGCATGCACCATCGAGCCATGCCTCGAGTACACGGACGGCTTTACTTTTGTGTGGCTCCGGTGTGAGAGCCTTGCCCTTGCCCTTGCCCTTGCCCTGGTGTTGTTCCCTCGGTGGATGTGGATGTGTGCGGATACGGTCTGAGACGAGCAAACCCGAGCTCGACCAAGCAGTTCGCATTTCAGAGGATGATCGATGATCAGTGTGTGGTACTCAATCGATACTTACTTAAGCGGTGTCTTTCCCACTCGGATTAGTCGACTCGGAACGCTAGCAGCGCGACAGGAGCTGTACCTGCGCGGAGAACTCCGAGGATAAGCGCAGGGCGAGAACCTGAACTACGTAGTGGTAGGACTGATGGTTTCCTGGGTCTAGCCGAGGCACGAGGCGAGCGCAGGGTATAGTCTACGCGTGAGAAGTGAAGTAACTCCCTCACCTCTCTTCTCACTTCGCTCCCGTGTTAGTACTCTGTCTGTAGTAATACACCTCTTTTCATTCTTTTCCATCTATCCTACACTTGCTACCACTCCCTCCTTCACTTCCCATGCAAAACCCTCACAATGCGCCCCAACCTGACTTTCTCCATGTCAGATTCGCAGCCGCACGCCAACGCCTGATTGATGCCCTTGGAGTCACCCAAGACGAAGCAGCTGAACAACTCCTCGAGCTCTGGGACACCCAAAACGAGGCAGACAAGCAAGCCTGGGACGAACAGCAAACAGCCCAAGCAGAATAAGAATGCCAGCTTCGAGAACAAGAACGTCTTGCAGCTGAACAGCAAGCTCTAGCCGAGTGCGATGAAGAAGAAGAAGCCAAGAAGGTGGAAAAGAAGAAGAACTTGGCCCTGTTCTCTCCCTTTCCTGACATCCCAGCACCCAAAACCATTCCCATCATCCCATCTCCCCTTGCTACCTGCAAACTAAAGAAAGGAGAGTACCTACCCCTCTACTTCTTTACCAACCAAGGGCTAGCTGATGTGCAAACCACCACTCTCACCCTAGACAACGAGGTGCTAGCCATCACAGCATCAAACCAGCAAGGAGTTCAAACCTTTATCCCCATTGCAGCTGCCCAAGTGAAACAGACCATCATCAAGGACCAAAACCTCACCTGGCCCCAGATCAACCAAGCTATGCACTGCATCCTACAAGCCATGAGAGATGCCAAATGGCTGGATGAATATCTCCAAGCCCTCTGCGACTTCTGGATGAACTTGGGTACCCACAAATGGCGCCATGATGTGGATGAGGATGCTTCAAAAGCCCTCATCATCTACCAAGCCACATACTGCAAATGCTGGCATCTCATGCTCGGCACCAAATCCACCTTCAACCTCAAGTATGTATATCGATGAGGACACTCTGGTCAAGATAAAAGCAAACATTATCACCCAGAGACTCTAGGCTACAGAACGACGTGCCAATAAGGCAAGTGATCCCCTTTCTCTCCCCATCCCCTTATCCCCAGCCTAACCGTCCCCATCTTTTCTACCCATCGTGATTACATCCTCACACGCACTATGCAACCCCTCCTTTCTTGCCCCGCACATACAACCCATTCCTTACCTCCACCCTACACATATAATCTCACACATATGCCCTTTGCCTTGTGCACCCAGCCATATGCCTTCATCCACTACCTTGCAAACATGGCCATGTGCCTCTCCCCATTGCCTCGCGCACCGGCCATGCACCTCCTCCCCTTGCCTCACACACTCAGCCATACGCCCTCCCCTCACTGCCTTGCACACCCAACCACACCTCCCCCTCCGTCACACGCTGTTTCGCACAATGACCCATACACCTTCCCAACACGTCCCATCTTATTCCGCTTCCAACCGCTCTCAATGCACACTTTCCACCATCTACCAACCACATGCCATCCCTGCGTGCACCACAACCTATACAGAGGCTAACACCATCTACCAACCACATGCCATCCCCGCGTGCACCACAACCTATACAGAGGCTAACACCAGCTGCAACCCTACCTCATACCAGCAACCGAACCCCATCTTTCAGTGCGAACCACCAAAGTACCTCGCACCCGTACAGCAGACCGGGAACTTCGACTAAACAGGTCAATTCCTATGCACCCAACACATCCACTGCACACAAAAATGACCACCTGTCTCGAGCCTCTGACAGAGCACTGACGGACCCCTCGAATCCTCTCCCCCCTTATGCAGTCTGCCTCGGCATCGAGCTTCACACTATGTTCATCATTGAATGCCCCAAGGAGCAACTCTGGGATGGAAAGCGCAATGCCTTCTCCAAGAGAGCCAATAGAGCGCTCTTTGCATGCACCATCAATCAGCACATCTGCACTAGGTGGCAATGAAAAGACAGCTGCTCAGACCGCCACTCACATGCCCACATTTGTTCGGGATGTGGTTCGACCACCCATGGCGCTTTCCATTGCCTTCTCGCTCAGAAGCAATTGAGCGTGAATGCCATATAACCCCGATGCCTGGCGTCATTTCATTCGTCTCACAAACCTTCCCATTCGTTTCCATAACATTCCTGCTGGTCTTACACACGGTTTCATAGTGGATTTCCCTCGCATACACTCCATACAATCCCCCCCTAATTCCCTTTCCATTGACATTTACCATACCCACTTTAACAACATAATACAAAAAGAGATCGAGAAAGGTAGATACCTAGGACCATACCCGCTATCCGCTATTAATGAATCCATTGGACCCTATCAAACATCGCCACTCTCACTAGTACCTAAACCAGGTCGCCTTAACAAATTCTGACTCATCCAAAAATTTTCATTCCCACACAAAATGAACAGCCTATACCCTTCCGCCTCGATCAATTCACATATCGACATGCACAACTTCCTAACGACATGGGGTACCTTTTTCATCGTATTCCTAGTTGCATTCTGCCTCCCCCCAGATTCCGAAGTAGCCACATGTGACGTCACCGAAGCCTACTGCACAATCCCTCTACACCTGTCACAATGGCCTGCAGCCATTGTACGTATTTCACCAATGCTCGCCTGCATTGACATATGCACAGCTTTCGGAGCCACCCCTTCAGCTGGGAGCTATGGTCACGTCACTGATGCAACTGCCGAAATTTTTAGATACCATGGCATTGGCCCCCTAGACAAATGGGTTGATGACCATATTTTCTTTCGCATTAAATGCATCCACCTAACCGAATACAACCGAGACTGCGTGACCTGACATACAGAATTCTCTCATTGAAAGCTGGTGAGTTGGACGCCACAGAAACACCGAAATCAACAACATCTTCAAATGAATACACCGCACAATTGCAGACCCTTGCAGCCCCATCGATGGCATCATGGCAAAGTTCGTTCCTAGTGAGCACAACCCAGCCAACCTGCTCTCTCGAGGAACCTACAAATCCCCACACCATGTCCTACCTCCTATCCCCATCCCTGAGCACCTTCAAAACCTCATTATCGACTACAATGCCCCCCTTTCACCCATCGAAATCCACGCCATCCAACATGGTCTTTACTCTCGACCTGCCACATCTGTCATTGACCGCATGCTTCAGGACCAACAAATTGAAGAACATATCGCAGCACTCAACCACCAACAAGACCAACTCATCACTTGCTCCCTCCTT
Organism: Aureoboletus auriporus; assembly: GCA_038089615.1. Lineage (NCBI taxonomy): Eukaryota > Fungi > Basidiomycota > Agaricomycetes > Boletales > Boletaceae > Aureoboletus > Aureoboletus auriporus. The sequence goes on from JBBPLF010001284.1 coordinate 9,156, forward strand.
GAATAGCACACTTCCCATTCACTTCAATGGACCACTAGCTGATACCCATTCCCTCCCCCCCCAAAATGTACAAAACCGCGTTCATACAAAGCAGACTTCACCCCTCATACATCCCCCCTCCACCCTCACTGTCTCGCCCACCAATGACTTCTCCTCTGGCTCCCCAGCCACAACCCCCCTCGACACACCAACCTTTCCATTGACACTCCCCCACTAAACAATCTGGACCTCAACCGCATCCTCAAAGTCATTGGAGCGTCATGGGCGGACTCCACCAAGGAACTATATGGCACAGGCCTCCTTGTATTCCATGTATACTGCGATGTACATAACATACCCAACTCCCAAAGGGCACCAACTTCCCCCACCCTACTCTCTGCCTTCTTATCCAGCTGTGCCGGCTCAACTTCGGGTTCTACCATTTCAAACTATGGTGCTGCCATTCGTGCCTGGCATATCCTATATGGGCTCAAATGGACCATCAACAACATGGAATACCAGGCTATTCTCAGCAGCACAAACAAAACAGCCCCCACCACTTCCAAGTGTTGCCAATGTGCACCCTTTTCAATCCCAATACTTGAGAAATTCTGTGTATCCATGGACCCCAATGACCCACATGATGCAGCCATATTTGCATGCTTGGTATGCTCCTTCTTCTGCATAGCCCGCCTCGGAGAATTCACGGTACCGTCCATTGGCTCATACCATCCCACAAGACATATCTCCCGCACCAATTTTTCCATCACATCGAATCATGAGGGCCTTCCAGTAATGTGCTTCAACCTTCCTTTCACCAAAACCTCCCAGAGTGGTGAGCAAACCCACTGTGCCCCACATGAGCCTGGATCCCTTACAGATCCAAAAGCAGCACTCGAATCACACTTCCGCATCAACCCAGACACCCCCTCAGCACACCTTTTCTCATGGAAGCACCCATCAGGCATGCGCCCACTATCCAAAAAAGAAGTCACAAAGCGCATTGAATCGATAACCTGCTCAAGCCCGGAACTTCCCAACCTCAAAGGCCACAGTTTGCGCATCGGAGGCACCCTCCACTACCTC
>JBBPLF010001285.1:0-10215 GCA_038089615.1 Aureoboletus auriporus
AAGAGTACTCTAATAGGGGTTCATCAATTGTGGGAAAGGGTGGTGGTGGAGTAAGGGAATATTTCTGTGGAAGAGTGTCAAAAATGGATAGAAAGCATACCTAGAATGGTTGAGACAGTTATCAAGGCCAAAGAAGCTCATACCAAGTACAAGATAGTTGGATTTTTGTAAAGTCAAAAAACTGTCCACATGACATGTCATTTTTAAATGGCTGCTATTCTATCCATTTTTATCCAAATCACTTGATTCATGGACCAATAGAAAGCCAAGCATGAGTACCTCATTTCATACACTTGTTGTTTAGGGCTAGGATCAGGGGTTATTGTGTTTAGTCATAACTAATGTAAAACATGCAAATATGCGGACAGTTTTTTGAGCCACTGTACTTGTTTTTAGATACTATCTCTAGTTGTGTTGCAGCTTCCCATCATGCAGTGAAGTTCACCAGGCATCGCTGGCTTACATAATCACACATTGAAGCAAGCATGTCATCTTGATTTAGCAATATGCAGTACACTGGACGTTTCCAACTTCAGCCACTTAGGTTTTCTGATGACTGTCTAAATTTGAAAAGATGCTGTGCCATGGGTGTCTCTGGAAATACAAGCAGAGTCTGAATAAGCATTTTTAGCTGCACTCGTCGTGTGCAACACTGAGGCATGACAAGGCACGAGGCAGCCACAGTGTTAAGTCTTCGACCAAGCGAGGTGGCACAGCATTCTTTCCTTTCCTTTTGCCTTCCACCTTTGCCTTGACTCCTTCCCGCTTCTCTCTGCTCATCGCACCCATACCCAACTTTCCCCACACTCCTTACACTTCATGGCTGACCCTGCCTTTGAAATCCTCCCGGACTTTGCTGCAGACCTTTACTGCCCAGTGGTCAAAGCCATCATGCTTGCTAATGACATCAATGCTGAAGTGGCCATTGACCACCTTGCCAACATATGGGAGATCGATCACCAACGCTGTGTTGAGGCCTGGAATCAGGAGAGAGATGTTGAGGATCACAGAAATGCTTGCCCAGTACAGAGACCTGATCCCCCCCCTCCAGTCCCTCAACCCCCAGCAGGGCATAGACCCTCAGCCGAACCTGCAGGTGCCCAGGAGCCCAGAGACGCCAATAAGAAGAAACCCAAAATAGGCAACTTCCCTGAAGGCGTACTCCCCCCCGAAGTCATTGTCCCTCATCCATCACAGTATACCCTCCAGAAAATTGCAAACTTCAAGTTTGTAGAGCTCTGGTACTTCTCATGCGAGGGATGCCTTGAGGCATCCAAGAACCACAAGTCCCATGCTGATAACTTGCTTGATGTCACTAACTTAGATGACATCACAACATTCCACCCCATAGCATCAGTCAAAGCCTTGCACAACGCCAGAACTGATTTTGAGATGACCTTTGCTGAAAATTCTTCTGGCACCTCAAGAACCATCCCATGTGCAATGTTGAGAATGGGGACCTCACCATCCTCCACTATACCACTCACATATGACATGAATGGCATGACCATATCAAGTACAACCCTGAAGATGGTTTTAACATAGCACTCATTAACACAGCACTGATGACCACCATCACATTTGAAATCAACCTGTCCACTCAAGCTCGCTCATCGCATAGGGTAAGCCCCCTTCCTCCCTCACCCACAGCAACGCACTAACCTTTTGTGTAAACTCTCCTCTGCTCGCACACCCCTTATCCCTATCTGTTACCATCACCGGTGCCATTCCCAAACCACTGCTGTGATCTCAACCCCCCCACCCTCCCCCTTCACAGGCTGATGACTATCAACCATCATACGTATGGCACTCCCATCAACCATATTCTCTGCACATGACAGATCCCCTACAAGGGCACAGGCAACAAGCCCACTCTGCCTTTCCATCACACCCTTCCTTTTGCCAACCCACAGGGTTGAGTTCAACGTTCCAGTCCTCCCCCATGTCACCAAAGCCTCACTGCAGGTGCACAAGCAGTGCCTCAACCTTGATCAAATCCGTCTGCCCTATTTGCCTCAGCCGCCAACCCCACCATGTGCATGAGTTTAACAACCCAAAGACATGGGATGCCCAACCCATCTTTGCCCATCATACCACCAAGGGCCACATCATCGACCCTGACAGCAATACCCTGTACACTGATTGGCAAAAGCCCAATGAATGCACACGTACACACACCTCTGCCAAGCACAACTGCTCCAGTTGTGGCAAGCCTGGTCATGGTGCTCAAAAATGCCATTGAGCACAGCCACACCCGAGCACCAATGCCCTATAACCCAGAGGCCTGGCTGCACCACCTCACATCCGCCTCCTTGCACAAAAGATACCCAAGTATATACAACGGACTATGCTTTGGCTTCTCAGCTGACCTCCCTCCCCTCCTTTCCATGTTCTGCCCACCTAATAACCCTTCAATCATCAAACACCAGCACATTTTCAATGAGATTGTACACAAAGAGTTTCTTAAAGATAAATATATGGGACTGTTCTCCCAGTCAGAAGTCAAGCATATCCTCAGCCCTTTCCAGACCTCCCCTTTATTACTCATCCCCAAGCCAGGAAAACCAGGAAAATTCTGCTTAGTTCAGAACCTTTCATTCCCGCATGCCGCATTACATACCCTGTCTATAAATTCCCTAGTATCTCCCGATAATTTTCCTGCTCCTTATAGCACTTTTGCCATCACTTCGCTAATTATTTCCTCCCTACCCCCGGATTCCCATGGTGCAGTCCATGACATGGCAGAGGCTTATCAGATGATCCCCCTTCATCCTTCTCAGTGGCATGCCCTTGTAGTACAACTATCTGACACCTCCTTTGCGATTGACACAAACACATGTTTCAGTTTTGGTCCATCTGGTGGTCTGTATGGCAACCTAGCAAGTGCTGGGGCAGACATCATGTGTGCCTCCGGAATTGGCCCCATTCTAAGATGGGTCGATGATCATCTCTTTCTGAGAATTCCCAAGGCACATCTCCCTGAGTACAACCTCTTGTGTGCTGAAACCACAGCCCATATCACATCAGCCAGTGGCTACCAAATCCATGGTGGCAAATCCTGGTTTGCCAGAACTTCACTCCCAAATGGTCAGACCGAAGAATTTGACAAAGACCTTTCATTTCCACTCCACGACCTTTCCCTACAATCTCCTCAACCAGCAACTGACTCCAAGTTCTGCTACAATCTCAAGGATGTTGACCACATCTCCTCCATCTTAGGCATCCCCTGGGAACCATCCAAAGACATCCCCTTTTGTGACGAACCAACCTTTATCGGATTCACATGGAACCTGAGCCACCGCACCATCCACCTTGCCAAAACCAAACAATTTAAGTAACTCACCACACTAACAGATTGGGAATCGTGCCGCACACACACCCTGGAGGACATTGTAGAGAGCCATAAGTCTCTACTCTCACATATCGTCTAATCATCACCTGGGTTGTTCTCCATCCTTATCCTTATTCCCTTCCTAACATTTTCATCTTCTACCGCGGCCATCTAAAGTCATTTCCACACTCTCTCACATCAACTCGCAACAATCTGAATGAAATCTGCATAGTCCACATTCTGCATTCACACTCAGGTTCCATCACTGGTAAGTCCTTTTGTTCGCGTTGCATTTATGACTCGTTGTATCAAGTTGTATCACATCCAAACGACTTGAATTACTTTATTAAATACTTTATTCACATATTTAGTCACCTCCATGCCTTCGACAGGTATGTATTGTGACGCATGTACCTTACTTGTTTCAGTCTAGGATATGCCCAGACTATAAAAGACTGTACTTAGACAGTTGAAAGGGATCTTTTTCATCCTTCCATCTATCATTCCCTTCAATTGTCAACCATCTTAAGGGCTTCCACACAAGTCCTCATTGTCCTTATCATTTTCTGCTTTTGCGTTCTTCGCATTACACTGCGCATTCCGCGGATCCGCCATTGACTTTCAGCGGAACACTCCAGAAAGTCTCAGGTTCATCATTAAGGCTCTTCCCTGGTTGAAGGGTCTTGGCCAGTTGTCCCTCTTTTCATTCCTCTTGCATATTCCTTTAGGGGCAAACATATCGCTCCCTTCTTACCACCCACAGCAGCTATCCAAGGTTTTGTGACTCATATTCCTGAGATCCAGAGCCTTGTACTTCTTTTCAACGTACAACAGCTCCATGGCAAACTTCTCCATGTAAAACAAGTAATCCCTGAAGGCTGCCCATACATAATGAACCTCGAGGCCATGCTCCCCATTTTTGGCAACCACTTCTTTGTCCCTCACACCCCCCCACATGGCATAGCTGATGACATCAAATGGTGGCGAGCCCACCTATCTTCCTCCCTTTCTCCCTCCCCCATCCTCACACCTTCCCCCATCATCCCAATCCAGGCCTTCTCAAATGCCAGTTCCTCCTCCAGCATTGGCATTCTCCTCAACGGCTACTGGTGCATGTGGCACCTCTGCCCCAGATGGAAATTGAAAGGCCATGACATCAGTTGGGCTGAAAGTGTTGGCTTCAAGCTCCTCATCCTTGCCATCCTCCACTCCAGCCCCCCCAGCCTTCATCTCTGAGTTTTTGGCAACAATATGGGAGTCATCGATGGCTGGAGCAAAGGATGGAGCAGGAACTGCCCCACAAACAAAGTCTTCAAGTGCATCCTTGCAGCCCTGGCTTCCTCATGCTGTACCATCTATCCCCAATACATACACAGCGCCGAAAACCCAGCAGACAGCCTTTCATGCGGCATTTATCCCCTTGTACATCAACTCCTCCTGCACTTCCCCATCCCCAAACCCTTACTCCCCCTCCTTCATGACCTTTGCTTCCACCTCCCCTTCCCTTCCAACCCAGCCTAACCCCCCCTCTAATCCTTGTATGTCCCTAATCCACACTGCAGTCATCCAGTCCTCATCCATCCCCCTCCTGCCAGCTCCTCAAGATCCCCCTGCCCCCACCCACCCTTATTGCCCTGCCAAATCATGTCTTCTCCTCTGGGTCCCACATTCCCCCAAAACTGCCATCTCCCCTCTATTGCCCACTGACGTACAACATGTATATGAGGTCCTAGCCAATGCTTGGGCTGACTCAACCAAGGAAACCTACAGATCAGGGCTCCTTGCATATCATACCTTTTGTAACATCAAGCAAATCCCTGAGGAACAACAAGCCTCCACATCCCATGACCTCTTAGCCACCTTCTTGTCCACTCTTGCAGGTACCTACATGGCCACCACCATAATCAACTACCTCAATGCGGTCCATGCCTGGCACACCATACATGGTATCACCTGGAACATAAATCAGACTGAGACGGACGCCCTAGTGAAGGCAGCCAAGCTCATGGCCCCCCCATCTTCCAAGCATGCCCCATGAGAACCCTACACAGTCAACATTATCATGAAGATCCGCTCCCAACTTGACCTCTCACTCCCTCTACATGCAGCGATATTCACATGCCTTACCACCCTCTTTTTTGCCACAGCACACACTGGTGAATTCACTGTCCCCAACAGACATGCATTCAATCCAGCCATCCATGTCACCCCCAACCACCTCTCCATGCAACATGACCATTTCAGATTAGAAATCATCAACCTCTGCATTCCCTGCACCAAAGCCAGACCTCTGGAAGAGGATGTCAACTGGGCAAAACAAGATGGTCCCACCAACCCACTTGTAGCCATCAACAATCACCTGGCCATCAACAATCCTTCCCCCACACAACACCTTTTCACATACTGCATCAAAAGTGAGCTCATTCCTGTTGTCAATTTTATGCTTATCTAATCTCCCTTGATCTTATCTTATCTTATCAGATTACATTTAATCTTTAAACTTACTGACTTAGCATCTTTCAAGTCACGGACCACTTTGGTTCTCACAGTCATGTGACATTCTTAGGTAATCATTCCGAAACATTCTATGATGTCATACCTTAGGGCAGACACGTACAGCCACACGCACATGGACCATTAGCATAGCCACTTTATACTATATAAACCAATGCAAGTCAACGAGGAACTTCAGTCAAGTTCTCGTTGAGATTCCCCTCATCTTAACTTCTCTCTAAGTCAGTATCTTTTGTGTGCGCCTGTGTCCAGTATTGGATTAGGGTCGACAACAGTTCCCCTCACTCGCACAAAGTTCCTGAAGATGCTGAACACTGCCTTAAAAGCAGGCCACCTCCCTCCCCTCAAAGGCCACAGCATATGAATTGGTTCCACCCTTGAGTACTTGCTCCACAACATCCCCTTCGATGTCATCAAGATCAAGGGCCAATGGGCCAGTGACGCTTTCCTCATCTACCTCCACAAACATGCCCAGATCCTCTATTAGAACGATGAAAATGGACGTAACTCTGGTGAAGTCTGGAGCGGGGTCTCGGCAGGACTTGGCTTCAATGTATGTGCTATGCCCTTACTGAACCTGGGGGTCCTGAATTTGTTTGGAGGTTGGAGGTTGGAGGTTGGAGGTCACAAGAACCATTGGGGTTCAAATGTAACAGAGGGGGAAAATGGAGATGGGGATCGGTCAGAAACCAGGAGGTTAGAGCAAGGAGAAGGAGGTAATTCAATTCGATGTTCAATTCAATATTCAACTGAAGTTACAACTACAGTACAGAGGTGATCATAGTATTCTATTTATCTTCTATTCTATAACTATAATTCTAGACAATGTTAAAAGTGAACTACAACTGCTGACACATTAATTTGTATTACAGAGTCTAGACTGCTTCTTATGTACTATAAGCAAGGATTCACTCTAACATTGTAATCCCTGCATTTGGCCACGGCCATTACTAAATATGGTAATTAGCCATACCCTCTGTGGTATTTCCTTCCTTATCAGGAAGGTGACTTCATTAGTCATTTGGCCAATTCCATATAAGGGGATTTTATGCTATTCATTATGACTCATTACATTCTTATGATGTCATAGATAAGAGCGACTTCTGCTATTGGATATCTTTATAGATTCCATAGCTCTCTTTATGCTATTGGTGGATATTTACATATCACATAGCTTATTTAGGAGGTAGGGTATCCAACAGAAATGGAGGTAAGTAGTGACTGACGGAGATGGAGATGTAAGTAGTGACAGATGGAGATGGAACAAATGTCAGAAGTGAAATGGAATGTTACGAGGCAAGAATGTAGAGGTACAAAATGGAAGTCCGGGAAACTGAGATAACTAAGTGAGCGAGAATGCATTGGAGTTGTGCCGTAGTGACCAGAGTTGGACTTGAAGAAAACTGGGATATGACATCCTCGTATCTTACATGCAGTCCAAGCCCACCCTCCACCAAGCATACCTCCAGTTCACATTGCCCCCCATCTGCAGGTTATCCTCCTGTGAATATTCATCCGTCTCCTACCTTGTCAGGCCCTTCCCGCTTCACTTCATGCATTGTCGCACAACTACCCATTTGGGATCGCAGCTCACTTGCCTGACAGGTGTCACTCCCATTTCAGGCCAGAAAGCGCCAAGCACTTCCACCATTCCATTGCTCTCATCCCCTAGCTACCCTCACATGTACCTAGTCCTAGATATGTCATCCCCTTCCTTTGCCTGTCCAACCAAGCGACGTCCAAAGATCTACTTTTCTCTCAACTAGTCACCTACTAGTTCACCTACTAGTACCCTACTAGTACATGAAAAATGTGCGTGAGACACCCTTATGTAGCAGGCTTATGTAATCTTTACCAGCGTGTCAACAACACCTTGACGCTGTTGCCGCTGCATGGCCCATGTCTCCTCACCACTGTCTTCACCTGTAAGTGTTTCCTGTGCAGATGACGACATGATGACTTACCTCCCCCACTGCTCAGACACAGACCTGGATGCTGACATACCCCCTTCAGCACCACTATCGTCACCTTAACACACGCACAAACAATGACAACATATCCCACCACCACAGTCACCTTGATGCAGGTGTGTCATCTTCACCCTGGTGTTGTCATCACACACCGGCACCACTGGCACCACCACCACAGCGCTGCTCCTTCCAGTTGACACGGTGTCATGATTCTGCTAAGCCAGTCCACCCTAACCTTTTATTTATTTATTCAGTTCATCCAGGCAGACACAGTGCGGTTTCTCGTCCCCGAACCTTCTCAATCCCAATACACATGGGGCGCCACGCATTGACAGCAACAATTGTGACTGCTGTGAATCTGTGATGACATGCGCTGTCTTCAAGTTGCCCCAGGCCCCTGGCGCTCTTGTCTCACCATCTCGTTTCCAAATCCTCTCACATCTCAGTGCTCAGCCTCAACACATGGGACATTGACAACAACAATAACAATGACACACACTGTCCCGCCCCTCTGCCATTTCATGTCACAGCCTCATCACACACGATCCACCGATGATGATGATGATGACAACACACGCAGTCTTGTCCCCCAGCCCTCTTGTCATCTCGCTGTCTCATACATCAACGATGGCTACATAACTTGTCCTCTCGTTCCTGCGCTACCCTCTCGTCCTCTTGCCACATATGACAACTTGGATGTGCTACACACTCGTACGTGACGTCGCCCTCACTGGCAGGCTCTTGCCATCACCTCTCGTCCCTTCAAGTTGATGATATGATTACGATGTCATGCACGCACAGACAGACCTGAAGACCAACAATGCTGTGGCCCCAGAATGGATGTTGGAGCGATGTGCAGAAGTAAGCCGGTCGGCACAGCACTACCTGGGGCCTGGGCCATGGCATGTGCCAACCATGTCACATACGACAAGAACGTCGTCACACTTTTTAGTTCCTATTGCTGAGTGCCAGTGTTCCGCACCATCGCTTCAAGTTTTGTTCCCTCAATGCACTGTCAGTCCAAATTGTACTATGATAGATACCAGAAGATGGGCCTGTACTACCCCTCAACACTTGTATCAAGATAGTCTGGAATATACTGCCATGTTACAAAAAATATGACCTGGCTGATGTGCCTGAAAATATACCGCCGTGGTTCAGGCCATATGACTTGGCTGATCCGACTGACATTGCTTGTCATATACGGGTCTGTCGGACAATTTGAGTTCCTAGACATGGTCGTGTATTCCCCAGCACCAGCAGCCATGGACAGTTGTGATTACAGGCTTTGCACAACAATATGTGAGGATATACAGGCATATATGTATTCGACAAATTTTGTGATGTGCCAGATCTGGTACGAGTAGCCAGTCCTTGCAAGACCTTGCTCCGTAGTGTAAAATTTATGGTCCATTGTTGCGGGGTTCTGCTAGCTGATATAAGGCCTAGCTAGACCATGCAAGAAACTCCGGATTCCTCTGAGGCTCACAAGCTCGTCCTAGATTTGGCCCTGTTTGCTAATGAGGCTTCTGAATTGACCCTGTCCATCTTTTTGACTACCACTGCTTCAGTGTCTCTCCAAAATTCGTACGTTCCCTTCTCCTGCATTTCTTCCCTGCCACTCATCTTCAGAGCCAGAATCTACATCTATGTTCTCGCCAGCCCAGATCTACAAATGCCAAAAGCTAACAAGTCAGGATCTTGCTCAAGGCTGCTACGATTTTCCAAACCACGGACTTTAATAGTCGAATCCGCGTCGATACCCAGCCATACAGAGCAAGGTTAGTTGACATGTATATTTTACCTTAATGCAGGTTCGATCGTGTAATTCGCAGTGGTTGAATCCGCTTCGATGGCCAGTCATATAAATCAAAGTCGGTCAACATGTTTCTTCTCCTTTGCTGTAGCTCATAGATGTTAGCGCTTCTCATCCAAGTCATTAATCCTGAACCCACGTTGACAACCAGTCATACAGAGCGGGGTCAGTCGACAAGTTTTCTTCCATTCTGTATAGCTCATCGATGTTGTTAGTGTGTCTCAATAAAATCCTCAGCCCTGCTGCTATGGATCTCTCTGGGCGCAAGGGATGTCTACATGGCACACGGCGAAACGTCATCGAACCCATTCTCCATTGGGCAAATGACAGATCATCTGAGATTAAGATCCACTGGCTTTGCAGCAATGCAGGTTTTGGCAAGAGCGCCATAGTGTTAGATTCGTTGATTTGCCATCGTGAGATCGTGCAAACGAATTGTAGGACAAATAACGCTGAGGATACAGTGACTTCCAAAACTGAGTCAATGTTTTGAGATTTTGGAGAATGGGTCATATAACTCAGGACCATGAACAAATAGAGCCAAAGTGTAAGTAAGCAGTAGAAAGTACCTACTCTTGGCTATG